>JTDE01000621.1:189645-199972 GCA_014338405.1 Paragonimus skrjabini miyazakii
CAAAATAACCTGCCTATTCCACTACTCAGTTTTATCCTTGATTATTGGGAGATGTGCTACCAGATGACCTGAGGTTTGGGGTATTTTAAAAGTAGGAATTAGGTTCCTCCGGAGGTATCTGTAATTCCATGAGAATTGACCTGATTCTACCAGTCTTTCTGAGTGGGAATTTTCTCGAGTCCAGTAACTCTTCTAGTGACCCATCTCTGAACACTTTTAATGGGTGCCAAATCTTTCTTACGATAGGGACGACAAGTCTATATGTTTGTTTTCAGGTAAGGAATTGTGGATTCTGGAGGCGAACATAGTAGGAAACACTTCAGGGTGGAAGGTTCAAGGTCATACGTACTTTTTTAACTATAGAAGCGCAGTCTGTAGACAAACTCGGACTGCCTGCCACTATGATCCTTAAATCTCGTTCGCGTGCTGACACGGGCAGCTTTGTGTCGCCAAAATAGTCGCCAGTGCGATTTTGATAGCAACTGTGCATAATTTTGCATTTACTTACATTGAACGGTAAGTTATTTTCTATGCACCACTGGTTTAGGCAATTCAAATCGTTTTGTAAAGTTATCACATCTTCATGGTACTCTAGAATTCACCAGAGATTTGTGTCATCGACCTAAAGCAACACTGGCGAGTGGGCTTTACTAGGTAGTTCAAGAAAAAATAACAAGGGTCCTGATATCTAACACAGTAATGTCTGCTCTTAATCGTGTATGTATGCGGCTACACATTTACGTCTGGTTCAGTCTACTAACTGAGAAATTCAAGGTAATTTTTAGTTCACTTCTTTCAATCTTTCTGTCCCTCTTGTTGCATATCATCTCATTTACACGAACAGAATAGGTCGTCACCCATTTCGGTGAGTAACTGCATGCGTAAAACAACTGATAACGCAACAATACCAAAACCGATCAACCTGTTGTTCGAAATGTCACATCTCCTCAGTTCAGTAGATTACCATCCGATACTGGTGCCCACTCGGAACTCGAAATGGGCAATCTTTAGCAAAGTTATGATGACTGCAACTTAACGACCAACAGTGTGTGCAAAAATGTCTGGGGCAACCTGTCGAACTGCTGTAGTTTTGATTACACAACACTTGGTGTGTAATTGTGTGTTTGTTTACTTACTGCTTGTCTCTGTGTCCAATATACGAAATCTGCATGTTTTGGATTTGTAAATCATAGCAGCAAACGAAATGTTAACATATCGCAACACATGTATTCGTTCTGCTCTGATGAAACTGATTGTCAGTTTGTCATTGCCATGGCAACGTATTTTGATAGAACTGTTGTGTGCGTACGATCGTAAGGTGTGTGTGCGGTTTCATTTTCAGACCTAGTGACGAGCAGTCTGACAATGCTACACAGAAGCAATACTAACACCCGAATGTGTTTACACAAAGGTAGCGAAATGTGACATTAGCTAGGCCGTATTAAATGAAGCGGGATTTCAATGTGCATGAATTGAGAGAATGTGATGAGGTCTTAACAGCAATCGATAGCTGGTAGGAAATCGAACAAACTTGTCTCCGTTCCAACTAAACTATGAAAGCATCCACACTTTCCATTACAACATGACCTCAAGGTTAGATTAAGCCAGCTACATCATTGCTTTGTATACAATCTACAAAGAGTCACGAATTGGGTAAACTGCACGTTTTTATGTCAAAAGCGATCTCCGACTCGTTATGTGAATACTGATGGCGTTGGCTGATTCTCAGTATTCACCTAAAGTTGAAAGACCAATTCAGCAATGATTCTAAACTGTTTGGTAGGTGGCGTTATAAGAATTACCCTACAAAGATTTCTCATGACAGGACAAGGCCTATTTTGTGTTCCGGTAATTGAATAATTGCAGTGACTTGTACGTTCGAACAGCGTAGTGAGCATTTGGACGTGTATGCTTGTTCTTTATCACAGAGGTCAACTGTGTGCGAAGTCCGACGGAGGAGGGGACTGGACAACGGACAGCAGAGCTAAGCTATTTGATTTTTGATTGGTCAGACAATGAACGAATCATTGGTTATCCTCAGTCAAAATCAACCGAGACGTTGGATTGTTGTTAGGATCTCCATGATTGTTCCGACCATGAGGTAATTCTTGTTTATAAGGCTACTGATGAGTAGTAGGGGATTTTGATTTTCATATAGATTGAACAACGCCCATAATTGATCGCAGCTGTCGCATTACCATAGACTTTCCAGTCAGCCCCTTTCGAATAACAGAAGCACTAGACTAGTGTTTCTCTCTCATTAGAGCTCGTCAGTAGTGCATATCATCGCCACCGCCTGGACTTGGAAATAAAAAGCTCCCCATATAAGTACCATT
The DNA here is from genome assembly GCA_014338405.1 of Paragonimus skrjabini miyazakii. NCBI lineage: Eukaryota > Metazoa > Platyhelminthes > Trematoda > Plagiorchiida > Troglotrematidae > Paragonimus > Paragonimus skrjabini miyazakii. The sequence continues at coordinate 191,982 of JTDE01000621.1, forward strand.
GATTACGATTCACAACCATATTCGACAGTGTATTCAAATGTGGACGTTGTGGATATTTTAACTTCCTAATGTGAGGTCAATGGCGCAGTGGTAAACACGGTTGCCTCATGAACAGCGTTTCCGTGGTTCAAGTCCCGGCAGTGGCGATGGTATGCACTACTGACGAGCTCTAATGAGAGCGAAACTCGAGTCTAGTGCTTATTTTCGAAAGGGGCCGACTGGGATGTCTATGGGAATGCAACAGCTGCGATCAGTTGTGGGTGATGTTCAATGTATATGAAAATTACAAAGGCCCCGATGCGTTGAACCATTGATTATGATAACACGAACCAAGAGAATGAAATACGTTTTTAAGCCGAAATATGTCTGTGATCGATCGAGCGTCTATAAGTACGGAATAACTTGTGAGCAAGCGGTAATTTTTTCCCTGGTAATGTTTCAATCCTAACGCAGAAGCTTCTTCAGATCAGATGAACCGCATTGCTGAGTATCTGTCAAAACTTTTCTTCATGCACTCCCACGTCAATGCGTTACTAATCTAAGTCTCACCATCCGTTTCAACATTCCTTAATTTCGCCAGAAATTTGAAACCAAAGAATAATTTCTTTCGCTCTGAAACCAAATGTCAAATGTTGGTTTCGACCACACATCTTTAATAGCCTTCTCATTCGTCCTCCCCATAATCCTAACCATCACCATCATCGTCATCAACATGATCATCACAATCATCATCAGCATCACAGTTTATGGCATTGTTATGGAGAACGTACAGTTGCCGCCCATCCGGAGCAACATAGCATATTGCATGATAGATCACCTCGACAACATACGCATGTTTACCAAGAACTGTGGACCATTCCGCAGTCGAGCACCAGTTACAAATATCCATATTTGTACAATCGTGCTTCAATTAATTAAGCGAAACACACGTACACGCCTAAATATGTGTCTCAGCAGACACACACACACGAAAACAAACATTTCATTATGTAGTTCTTCTAAAACGCACTCAGTAATCTGTAGGCTAGATTTAATCTGAAAGCAAAAACTTGAATGTGAACAGTCAATTGAGCGGATCGTCGATATATGAACCCAATCTAAGATTGATGGGCTATATCCTCTAAGCAATTAAGATAACATCAAATTAAATGTACATTCACATGGTTGCACGATTTATTGTCAGGTGAGGCACAGACCACCTACCATTGTTTATTCAAATAGACTAAAATGGCCTATTCGACACGCAATCTGACAAGCTCAGCAGGTCGTTGTTACAGAGCACACAGTTGCAGAAACGCACACTACCCTGGTGGAGGACCGAAATGTTGGTGGCTTTTGCTCCGATTAGAGAAAGTAGACTAGAATTAGGAACCGGAGTTCACGTTGTAACGGACATAAATAAGTCATTATCAAACTAGGCGAACAAAATCGTTTTAAGGCCCGATTACACAAGAAGGATTGAGAGGAACTCTATCCTCGAAATGAACAGTAATTTCCTGAACAACCTTCACTACAAGAGTGCACGTAGACGAGGTAATCTAGAATAAGTGCCGATAGCTTCATGCAGTATTTTGGTAAATAAACGAACCTCTCGATTATTTCCGTACAGAAGATTTTATTTGTTCGCTCATTGATCGATCGATCGATCGACCGGTCAAGTCTTTTTTTCTTTGGTTCCAGACAAAAACATAAAACTGAATAACTGTGAAATAGGACATGCTTTAAAAGTGCTCCTCGTTTATACTGAATCGGATGGTCAATGTTGGAACTATGATGATGATGCACAGAACAGAACACACTGAACAGTGCGGGCTGATTTTAGATAAGCAACCAATCAACCAACTAACAGTGCAAAGTATGTTTCTGTCATAGGGTCTATTAAAGACAGTTGCGGACGCTTCCAAAGAAGCTGACAGCTAATGACGCAATTACTGCGCGTAAAACAAAAAAGAACGCTGACAGTTTCATGAACACATTACCTTTTATAACCTCTTGTATAGACTACTGACGAGAAACCGTCAACTTCACCGGCCACAAATAGCCAATGAAGCCGTTGTGGAAGTCTAATTATTGACAACTCACTGTAAGTTAGTCAGCGGATGAACAACACTTGAAAACAAAAGAAGAGACGAGTGGTGTGAAGATGGAAACGACTGGGAGTAGTCACTGGATAGACCAGTCGAACTTGAACACAAACTCATTACGATATCATAAGATTGATCGACATTGGTTTACCTTCATTGAAATATGGAAGCCACATTAGATTACCGCAAGTAGTAAGGGGTTTTTGGCTTTATATAGATTGAACATCACTCAAAATTGTTCACAGCTATTGTATTTCCGTGAAGTTTTCAAGCAACTTTCAGAAGGAAACTGAAAAATCCATCAGAAAGCAATAGTTTGGATCAGCTATAAATGTTAGCTAATTTACAAAGGCCATATTTGTTGGTCCAACGCTTCCACTTGGTGCTTGACTACAAATTGGCGAAAGTTCTCTATACATAGCTTGCTCGCTTGATCTTCTGACTGGGAGAGTACGCCTTTACACGTTAATATCTAAAACAATGGTAACACCAAATACATTTTAAAAAATATCCAATATCACCGAGTAAGAGTCATGTATCATCACAATCGTTGTGTGTCAAGGAGTCCATTTTTCTCTGTCCAAAACCGCCTCCCTCCTCGAGAAAAAACTATTGTTGCAATCGGAATTAGCGGAAATGACCAGAGCGGTCGATAGGTAATCATGGCTATTAGTTTACCTGTCCGACCTTTATTCTATCATGTTCACTGGTGACCTAGTGACCTTAACTATTTTTTTCCATTACTGTCCTCCTATTTTCTGATTCGATAGTGTTTTTAGATCACTACGCACCATATAATTACGTTGTATTTTCTCCCTTGTCGCTCACGTTCTGAGGCGGAACAAAGCTGTCTTCTTGCACGCGCCTTTTGGCTTGTCCTGGGAACAAATACGGGGTCAATCGCGGTATTTTCGGGACCGAGATTTTCCGGGTTAATTATCAAAAGAAGGAGTGTTCGATTTCTGCCAACCGCACTACTACATCGAGGACGAACCAGCGTATCCTTTTGAGAGTTTACAAGATGGTATTCAACCGGATGAACAACAGAAAATTTACGAACAAGTGTTTCCGGTGATCAGTCATCATGCAGTTCATGAAACGGGGTCATTTACACGACTGAGTGATCATACTCGAACGCAATAATTGCATAACTTAGTCAGTGGGGTGGTATGTGCTTAAGCGTTCGAGCATACAGTAGATACACGGTAACTAAGATACAAAGAATTGTTTCCATGGAGAACAAAAAAGAGAGTATATACGAGAAACACAGAACGATTTGGAATATAACAGGAATCAGCGTAATGTTCAATCCGTAAAGTTAGTGCTCGGTAAACTGTCGTCTATTTTGAATGCACACCTAGGGATATAACGTGTGTTGTGAGCGCCTTGGTGACAAACACATGGTGTTCATTCATCATCTGGTAGAATGACAGTGTAGGTCTACTTGTTGATCAGTTAGTTGGCAGTGATTTGTTAATGCAAATCTAATTCTTACTTTTGAAAATCAGAAGTCATCTGAGAATGCGTTAGAAGTGGTCTCATAATCTATTAATTTTCATCTAGCAAGTTTGCAAATTAGATTCTTTCTCGGAGTTAGGGGGATACGTACTGTTTGAAGAAGCAGGATGAACTTAGCTAGTATTACTGGATCGTTCCTGATACAGCCGCGTACTCGATCGAACGACTTTAGTCCAAACACCAGAAGGACAAGACGTAGGCGCGAAAAACGTTCATCGGGAACAGGACAAAAAAGAATTACGACGGTTCCGAATACATACGACAAGCAAGTGCTATAAAAGACACTGGTATTCGCGTCAAGGCCGCCTGTGTGTCTCACTCGCGCTAAGATTCAAGCTGCGTTCTAAATGGTCCCGCCTTCAACGACCAACGACTCATTCGTCCATTCACATAATAATGATGTCACAACTTGTAAATGCGATTACATGGTTTGTACTTCTACAGAGTCACGTGTTCTCCTAACCGTTGTCATTTCCTGTCTAGCTTAATTTTTATTGCGCCCGAATAAGAATACAACACTCAGGACAAAGCGAATCAGAAGCAATGACTATACGTAGCAGTCGTAGCGGTAAGACAAATCAGGCTGCGAATGTGTCAACAAACAAACGAATAAACAGTGTTGAGTTTGGGATGAAACGTATGGGGAGTCCGGTCGCACATCTGTAATCTGGATGACCAACTGAAATATGGCAGAACAATTCATCTGGCATTTAGTCTACCTCAGAATATATTAGCCTAAATATCCCTTTTTCACTTCAGACAAATGACTTCCGGTTCTAAATGTATGTTTGTATAATCTCGAGGATGTTTATACTCTTACCGTGAATCCTACTTCAGCAGGAGATCAGCCGCCGAACAAATAGTGCGATTTCGTACTGGTTTTGGTCGTCGTCCTGTGACAAGCGGTGGACGCGTTCACTTTTCTGTTGTGTTAAGATAGAAGCATTGCTCTTCACAATACTCATGCGATTATGGATGAAACGTCAAGCAACTGAGAAGTGTTGATAAATAATTCGTTTCAGTTGTCCATTTTTGACGTGAATTCGGTGGACAAATCAAGCTCTGATGAGTAGTAAGTGATTTTGTTTTTCATATAGATTGAACATCACCCACAACTGATCGCAACTGTCATATTCCCATAGACTTTCCAGTCGGCCACTTTCGAAAAGATGCACTAGACTCGAGTTTCGCTCTCATTAGAGCTCGTCAGTAGTGCATAACCTCGTCACTGCCGGGGCAGAGTTTGCCGGACAGAGTTTGGGACCTCTGTGATATATTGTTCATATGAGTGAAGCGAACACAGTCAGATAGATACCAGCCTGTGACAACCGGTTGTTGAATGAAGTGATACGCAAATTCCGAGAATTGTTCACTGCGGATCAGGAATCTTACGGTTGTTGTGACTGGAGTGATCATAAAACCTTTGCACCATCCGAGTACTTGGCTCACAACACGAGTTCGTACTTGTGTGTGATTGGCAAACAACTACCAGAGTGAACTGAGTGATCAGTCCACGTCTATTTCTGAGAAAGACTTCAAGCGAGAGACTTGCTTTCATTTCTAACGCGTCTGTCGTTCAAACAGTATAACTCTGTGATTTCTAATGTCAAGTTAGGATGTGTTCCGCTGTATTCTCCACACGATTCATACAATGGAGTCTTGGCATTCACGAATATTTTGTATGGATGTGTTGATTTGATAATACTTTGCATTTGGTTCACAAAGGAAGCCACAACAATATCAGCTGCTACAATTCGAGGGGGACTACGCAGTATTAAACCGTCGGCCTTGCGACAAAATGTTCCATTGTTAGGGCATAGGTGTTGTATATGCGTCAAGGCCGCCTGTGTGCCTCACTCGCGCTAAGATTCAAGCTGCATTCTAAATGGTCGCGCCTTCAACCAACAACAACTCATTCGTCCATTCACATGAGAATGACGTTACAGCTTGTAAATGTAATAATATGGTTTGTACTTCTACAGAGTCACATGTTCTCTTAACCGTTGTTATTGCCTGTAAGGCTTTCTGTTGATTGCACACTTCTACGAACACAACGCTGGCGTCGCGGGAAACGAATCTGTCCGATGAAGTCTAATCTGCAACCTCCGGAATCCTATTGCCGTGACGCTGCCATACAACCAACCGAAATTTACTGGGTTCAGTGGAAAACTACACTTACGAACCACTTGGATTTGCTATCTATTGATACTAATTACAATGACGGCCAGAAACTAAAGCTGCTTCGCCATTTACTGGGCAATGAAGGACAACATCACTTCGACGCACTTGACTTGCAGTCAGAAACTTCGTTGAACGATGTTCTCGTTATACTTGACTGAGAACGGGGGTGCAGAACGAACGTAATCACAGAATGATTCGGGTTTCGCCAGTTGAAACAGGACGCTCTGGAACCGTTGGAGCGGTTCACATCTCATCTTACTCGAGCAGTCAGATGTTATGATTATTTGAGTATCCCAAAGAATAAGCTCGAAGGGTGTATGTCAACCCAGCAACTCATCACCGAAATTGAAGATAATGGCGTCCGAGACACTACTTACGGAGGATACATCGAATTTGTCCAGGGATCTGGCTGTTAGCCTTGCCAAGACAACAATAGAGCTAGAAGCCTGCATTACTGGTGTAAATAGCTTTAGCTCATATCATAAATACTGTTAACATGTTCAGGCAAGGATGCCTTCGTAACCAACGATAGAACATAGAAATACATTACCGCCTTGTCAGTAACATTCATATGGCTTACGCTGTCAAAAATATCGAATGTCTCTTCATGACTGTACGTACATAGATAAACTCTGCGCAGTTCCCGAACTTTTGTTAGCCATTTCACCATATTATGATGTAGAGAATTTGACAATGACTGACCACGAATATATCTGATTCCTTAGCAGGAGGTAGAATGATAATATTTGAATCTGTTGCCGATTCTTTTGTTACACCTCCATAATCCCCTTGTCCTTTAGTACTTCTGTCTGATAGGTTTTGTTTGGTACTGACAACTTAGGTTAATCATTTCTGCCCCAAACTAACTGACAACGTTGCTTGGCACTGATTCTGTTAACTTTAATTGACCAAATAGACAGTCAGACTTAATTTCATTCCCAGTGGACTTATTTTGGGATGAAGGTAAGTTGAAATTTTTGGTTTCCATCATCATCCGGAAAGGGAAGTATCTGAAACACGTTGGTTAGATTTGCAGTTGAACAATGATAGAACTATGGTGTCCAACTGCGGAGTAGAATGAACCTGCTTATAATAACGGTAGGTTTGAGAGGAATGCTTGTAACGGAGTATCCTCAGCCGCCCTATAGGTAATGTCACTGAACTCATAAAATTTTGAAGGAAGGAGCTTACTGTCAGATAACGAAAGATAATGCAATCAACTACTTGCTGACCTGCTCCTATAGAGAGACAATCGTTGGAATAAACGTCACATCCAGTTGATCCTAGTGACTGAAAATGAGAATCTACGGTCAGTGGTTGTGATGAACTGTAATACTTGGGAATAGAGAAGCTTAATAACCGTAGGACATTTGGTATTAGTATGTTTGCCGAGCCTGGCATTTAAATTGCAAACGTCCCATCACCAAGCGTTCGCAATCTAAATACGAAGCTCGGCGAACATACCAATACCAAAACCATCACCCCGAGCTACGAATACCACCACCACTGTCCACAACTATCCGAAACCGTAGGACTAGTACCTGTGTCTTATCTGAGTCGCGCTTACGCGTTTCGGGCAATCTAGCTGTTGGTTGGACTATTGACTAATCGGTTTTGCGCATTTTTGTGTCATCATCATAGACAGCAATAAATCAGTGATTCACACTGATACTAAACAGCCAAACAACCATGAAGAAGGAAGAAGCAAACTCTTTGTAGGACGACAGAAGAAAAAGAAGGGGAATGGAAGGCACCTAACCATTAAAAAAACGAACTCCATATTAAAACATACAACTTCAAGGTACCTACACACTATAAACAAACAACCGAGCTGTAAGTGAAAGTAAGGCGTCATCAGCAAGACAGCTTTCTTAACGCTGCACTGCTCCACGTCATTAAATGCACACACCTCACAGACAACTCGACCAAACAACGACAACACTCATGCCAATGAGCTCGATTAGCCGCCATCTCACCTAACGTCTCCAGCCGCCGACTCCGTGAGTCGCAAGGGTCCCAGCGCGAGAGACGAACCCGATGTATAGTGATCAACCCCTTCGTGAACGTTTTCACCTGTCTACGCCGGGTCATCATCTGGCCACCTCACACCTTGCGCCAATCGATCACAGCGTCGACAAACAGTGTTCGGTGTGGCAAACGACTTGTTGGCATTCTTAGTACATGACCTAACCACCTAAGTCTGTGCAA
>JTDE01000621.1:200072-228771 GCA_014338405.1 Paragonimus skrjabini miyazakii
TGACAATCAGTGCCAAACACCCGCTTCGTAACCTAGTCATTGCTTACTCGCTGGTGCCACCTGATACGAGCGATTGAACAGAAATCGGTGGTCATATACCTGAAGACGGTTCACGTCCTATATTCTGAGCGGCCAGGTTTCGCTGCCGTAAAGTAATACAGCTCTCACTGTCGCCTCATATACGCGACCCTTGAGCTTCAGAGAGATACCTCTCTGTCGCCAGAGATGTCTCAGATTAGCGAACACGGCCCTAGCCTTGGAAACACACGCTTCTGTTTAATTCCCTCCACCGTCGCCATCGCCGCTGGTGCGGCTTCTCAGATATAAAAACTGGTCAACAACCTCCACAAACTTCATTATTTAACATTAAGTCTACGTAATCACAGTAATCTTGCGGAATCACTTTGCACATTGAGGCTGCATAGCACATTCCGAAGTTTTTACCAGAACGCAAACCAGCCTCTAGCATTGTTTTTGCTGCATAAAAGTTGTCAAACATCAACACTTTGTCATCAGCATAATCAAGATCAGTCAGTCTTCTACGACTTAAGAGATCCACACTAGCATCTTGCGAATGTCGAAGACAATCCTCCATTAGTTCGTCTAAGACAAAAATAAACAAGAATGGTGAAAGGGGACAGCCTCGATGTAATCCGCTCCTGGTGTCGAAACTGTCACTGTAAACCTTAACGTGAGCTGAAATATGGGAATAAATCACTGACAGTATGTTCACATATTTGGTCGATACACCACTGTGCTTGGGTGACTGTAAAAATGTGGATCGATTAAACTAAACAGAACGCACCTTTATAGCCGGGAAATACGGCAATTGTTGACCGACGGTATACATGGCGCTGCTCCAGAATTTGACGAGGGGTAAAAGTTTCATCTATACATTCTCACCCAAGGCGAAATCCCGTTTGTTCTTTCCTAATGCTTGCTACATTGAGGCGGAGAGGTACAGTGGATGCATGAACCTTGGGAATGACTGGGGTCAAACTAACTCCCCCACAGTTTTCACAAGAACCCCGGACACCCTCCTTGAATACAGGAACTAGTATCGAATGACCCCAGCACCGAGCAATGGTCTCCATCATCTACACAAGTTGAAACAACTGAGTCAAAGCCTCTACTAAAGCCTCCTCATCTTATTTGAGAGATCACTTGAACCAGCAATCCTGTCACGTTTAAGAACCAAAATGCAATTGCGGATCTCAGTCTCAGTGGATGGTGCTAAACCTATCGACCAGGGTCCCATACAAGGTATTCTTGCATGTGAAGTGAATGACCTTGGTCGTGCTTCATTAGTCAGTCAAGACACTTTTCCTGACTATATATAATACATTCCACACACATGAAACCAAATGTTTGTTTACACATCCGAACTACCAAATTCAAACAAAGATTCTCGCCACTAATACCACTGCTTCTGAATAACTTGTAGATGTATGCATGTTGCTCACCCTGAAACACTATACATTCTTAGCATACTGTTGATTGTATCAATTCACACGTAGTTTGTAATACGGTTTCATTGCTACCAGGTTTCTGCTCACAGACGTTTCCAGCTCGGAACTTTGACGTACAATGAATAATAACATTACAATACTTATGGCGTATGATATCGCTCGCACTCTACAACCGGTTTCGTCTCTGTTTGCATGCACTAGTTACAGACGTGAGAACGAGGTCCGAGCTTGCTACCATTTGTGTTTCCAGCCAAAACCCTTATCCATTTGATCACTGCTTGTGACGGAGCGGTCAGTTCAACTGATGCGTAACTCGTTCATGTGTTTACCCACATTAACGGGATGCGAACACATCAATAATGCAAATCCCCCCCGTAGATCCTGATCGGATAGATAGAAGCTTCTCCTCATAACTTTAAAGATTGCCAATTTGAGCATCGATCACACTGTTTTTATCTCATACCTGCAAACAACGACGCAGCTGGTTGAGGAATGTGCTTCATGTAACAAAATACAAGCACTGGATTTTACTCTCGTAGGCGCCGCCAGTGCGAAGTTATAATCAGAGATGTAATTTGCACATCTCAATTACTGAGGTGTAACCAAGTCACAGGTTAATAACATTTGTTCTTTATAAGTTGATATATCAAAAGCAGACATTGCTCCTGAAACTACCTCAGACAGAGCAAAAAGAACCAGTTCCCTCTTGAGACAAAAGGGTGGGGAGACACTGTTATACGAAACTCTTCCTACTAATAGTGTGATGAGGACGAGCGATCGCCCCATACTACTCACACCACCATTACTAAGTAGTGGGGCGACAGCATGGATTTTGCCATCAAAATAGCCGCAGGAAAATCATGGGAAGAAACACCACATCAACACAACAGTGCAGTATGTCATGGAATAGTTCTGAATACGCAAAGGAGCTAAGCATTAGCGTCTATGGCAGACAGAACCTTCTGGAACGATTGTCATATGCAGATGACTGTCTTTGTTTCTTGTCTTGTCTGAATACATAACCCGTGTTGGTTTTCTAAATAAACAACCTCAGCGCCATCCGTGTTCTTGGCTCACAACACCAGCTACTGAGAACCTTCCATAGAAAGTGGTTCAAACGAACTGCATCAAACGTAGCAGTTGTGACAGTGTCCAAGGCATGTATTCATATGCTCTACTCACACACACCGGTGAACACATTTAAAACGACAGTTAGCACCAAACTGAAAACTTTGTGTTGAATTCATAGGTTTTTTACAGCGAGACAGAAAATACCTACGCTTTCCCCTCTATGTGTAATCGATGAACAGAGGCGGATGGATGAGTAGATAATGTAAAGGAAACACCGGTATGAAAGGTGGGGTCACTGAGAAAGAAAGCACTGATTTCCGGTTTGTTAACATTTGAACAAACAGCGTAGTTCTACCAGTAGATAAACCGGAAGGGCTGTAGATAACCTATGTTATATACAGCCGGTTCACTAATCGCCGAACTGTATTGCAGCAATATATGATTCAACAAATCACAGGTGTATAAAGAGTGCAAACCATCTGTCCAACTAGAATGAACCCATCAAGGTGTCTGATCTCACAGCCGACACTCAATTTATTTAGGTGTAGCACACTCGTAAAACACTATAAAAATGAGGATTACTGCAGAACAAGCTACAACGCATGAATACTAACGCATCACCAGAATTGTGAAACAAGTTCGCTCTTCCATGGTCGCTGAACGCAGAGACTGCAAACAAAAGGCCTACAGCCCTCACAAAGTACACTGGTTTCATTTTCATACCCCGATTGTAAACATCGGTTGCTTCTTGCCCTGTTGGATGAATACATTGAAACGTGACATACGGGTCAAATATTTCCTCCTCACTAGCGTTCATACAAGTATATCACGGGGTCCAGTGCATGCTTCTTCCGTACAATTCATCTTTAAAACAAATGCACACACCAAAAACCGTCAAGCCGAGTATATTTTCTTAATCAGTAACCGATCACCATCTAGTTGTGTATCAACTACTGTACATTCACAGCGTGTAGTCAACACAATCAACCCCGCTGTGTGTTTCATCGCACAATAAAACGGTATTGCGTTTCCATCTTCCAACTGAGTGAGCATGTGCACGCTGATGAAAATTTCAACGTACGGCAACAAAGATCCTCTCATTCACCTGATAATTTGAATAGAGTTAAAACGTCCAACCAGTTCCAGTCGAAGGAGTTCAAGACGTTCTACTATGGCATAAACCGACACTTATTTGTCACTCAAGCAAAGCGTCCTCAAGGAATACCTGCAGCCCCACAAACAGACAGTAAATCCAGAGTGCTTCGAGTGAGTTCTAAAAACTTCGACCGCAGGTTCATCAACGAAAACCAGACTGGACCACATGCTCAACGAAATGATCTACTGTAGCTCTTTTAAAACTAGTGTAGTGAGGAACAGCAGTCGTACTGTATTTGTAGTGGTCATGACTAGTTACTGAATAGACTAGGTAAATGCGAGTGTACCTCACTAGGCTATCGATGATAACAAAATGAACGAATGGGACAGAATAGTTACAAAGTTCCAACAAGTTATGGTAATCAAAAAGGTTTGACTCACAGGAAAGTGTTCACAAGTGTTCGAGATGACCACCACAATATTCCAAATTACCAGTATCCGGAAGTGAGTGATACCACAGAGTTGCCGTGAACTGCTGAAGCGCGATCAGGGATGCGACGATGCTCGTAGTACAACGGAGCTAAAAAATTGGATGATAGATCCGTGTAGTATCGTCAAACGACTGCGCAACGGAGAGAAGAGCAGACTGGCGTGCACTAAATTGGTATTGAATTGCAAGGTCACTTTTTATCAATTTCAACAAGATGCAAAGATGATACAAAAAGTTGTTGTACAAAAATGAAGCATCGTTTGCAAACAAAAATAAGCAAATCTCTACATATTACTCACACCACAGCCATTCAGTAGTGGGCGCCAGATCATAGATTTTGACATTGAAGTAGTTGCATGGAAAATACAAGAAGAAACATCCCAGTGCATCATCGCATGAATAGGTTCCTCGTACCTAAAGGAACTGAGCACTGACGTTTGTGGAAACCGTGTCCGTCTGGGCCGAGTACCGCATGCAGGTAAGTGTTTTGTTTGTTGTCTTTTTGAAACGCATAACCCAACTGTTGCATTCCTGAATAAAGAATCCTTGTAACATCCGCATTCTTGGCTCACAACACTGGGAGAAACTGTGACTTTAATCATCCCGGTTGCGCGATCACTTCATAAATTCGTCTCACTCATTCTCAACTTTCGCCTATTCTCGTCTGTCACCGAAACAGTAAGACAAGAAAATCAATTTGCCACTATGATCTAATGTCCGTTGATCATGAGTAAGGATTTTGAAATCCGGTTTTCACAACAATAGAGTTGCTGTCTTATCAACTGTCCATGTCGCTATCATGGTGTGTACCGACCAGATTAAAGAACGAGTCATCGTGATCGTCATTGGTGTATACAATTGATCACGTTAGCCATTTCTCTCCGTCGTTATGCTTTGTGCAGCCATTTTGAGGTCTGAGCATCCCCTGTTAACTACCTAAAGATTTTACATGTCTGCTTGTGGTGTAACATAACCCCAAAACTTAGTATATTCTATTGGATTTGTTATGAGAACTCGCATAATGTATACTGTCCGGTTGTTTGTTCGCATGTCATGTGCTTTTGTGAGGTGAACCGAAGGAATCACACATTTCCCGTTTACTCGCCGATCTAGAGTCTCTCTAGCTAATTTTCCATGTCAGTCTCGTTCATAGCGTTATACTAGTCCACTTGTAAACTCCGTCGAATAAATATTCGGTCCCCATTCTCAACGACCTTTTCTACACATCACGTCTGGTTAACTCGTACATTATGCGCACAAGAATATTTGAATTAGACATTCGGACAATGGTAGATTGGTCGCAGTGGTCTAAGTGAAGCCAGATATTACTCCACCGGAATTTTTGTCGTCGAGTTGGAGTGGGAGAGGCTACCTCAAAACCACAGCCAATCAGTCTGGCTGTGGTTTCAGCGGTGTCCTATTCCCGTTCGCTCACCCAAATGGGTTAACGGGCCTGGTCGTTGGTCTTGACTCCGGTGTAAATGGGAAAATTACTCAAACCAGGAATTTTAATCAGAGTAAACTCATTCATTCGGAGTCTGGATTTCGTTCTCGGGCCAATAATTCTGTAAAATATGGCACATTCCCTGTAGTAAATATTAGAGTCCTGTTCTGAACTGCATTCTTTATATATCACGTTTAGTTAATTCATATCTGGGACTAAGTGCATCATGCACCAACACATCAGCTAGGAGGAGCACAACTAATTAGTGTTTCGCTGTTCTTATTGTCACGCTCAATTTAACTTTCGGTAAATCCACGACGTTCGTTCGTTACAGTCGCAGACCGAGTCACATATTCTCTAATGGTTTTATGGGATGAACCATACTAACAACTCTAGCATCCGATCAATTTGGGCGATTTCTTCCAAATTTCCTGGAGATGTGGAATGCATATGAACAGAAAAAAAGGAAATAACGGGTCTACACCTTCTAGGATGACCTAAATGACTCAGACGCTAAAAACAAATTTGGAGATGCATAATGACACATGCGAGAAACAAACAACCAGGCAACAATAAAATTCAAATTTCTAAACATAGAAACAGAAGGGAACGGAAAATAGGTAGACACACAGATCGATATGCGCATATGATGATCCGTGAGGATGCATCAGAGTGGTGTCTGTAGACTGTTTACGTCAGTTAGTGCTACTCAATAATTCCGATCGATCTTTGCACAGTTACGAGACAATGGGAGTTCAGGACATTTCGATCGATGCAGCCATGACCACAGATGTAAACAGTACATCTCATAACTTTTGACACCTACCTCAAGAGATCTTGTGTCTACATAGTGAGTTTGCTGGGGGGTGATTGGACGTGCTCATACTTTGGTATGTCAGACTGAAGTTTCCTCTAAGGTGTCTGTAGTTAACTAAAGAGTGATCTGATGCTGTCCGCCTCTAAAGATAACCCAATCATAGCAATCTGTCTTCTGAATGAGTTGGTAGACATCGAATACTCAGCATGCGAATGTTCCAGGCTCTCACCTTGGCTATATGGCTCAGCTGGTAGAGCACATGTTGCCTGGGAGCATGCGGCTTCTCTCGCACGTTCGAATCTAGCCGGAGTCCGCATCTTACTCAAACCAGTCGCTTTACATCTAACAGGTTTTACGCTGCTATTAACTTCTCGGATTTATGGTTTCGAAATTCTGTGTGCGGGCTTGTGCTATCTTCCAACTTCTCACAATCTGTCATATCCGTCTGCCCCATTGGCACATTTTAGTTGGCATGCCAACTATTTACCAACCAACAAGCTAGCAAACTTGTGATAACACTGCACCATGTTTGCGTATGGATGGGAAGACAAACATTCGGAACGGGCGGTTTAGTCGTTATCGTGATAGTGATAGGTGATTTGTGTTGCTCGACATCACAGCTTTCGTCCGTTACAATAGCACTCTGATTTACAAATGGCTCATTGGTTGTTTCATCGGATGATTCCATAGAAACGGTTCTAGCCGCAGGTCAGTTTACGCGATTTCTCCCAAATTCCCTGGAACTGTGAAATTCATATACTCAGGATAATAGCAAAATTGTCTGACTGAAAATCCACAAGGCTCATAAGTTAAACCCTGGTCTAGATTGACCTATTGATCGTACCGTATTGTTACGGAAATCAATGCGTTTGGTGGCCAAACTATGTCCTCTTCATGTATCTTTCATCTCACTGTTGCGTTTAAGGGTGTCAATAACATGCGTGTTTCACGGCAAGGAAACTAAATTAATAGTCTGATTGCATGTGATTGGATTTTTGAAAGCGCAATGAATTTACCCTACAATATCTGAAGCAGCTTATTTATGTTACGTATAGATGGAAGAAGTATAAATGATGTATTCCTATTTGGGTGCAATCAACATTGACGCTACCGCTTGTAAATGGGACAGTACAGTGTATACGTCTCTTGAGGCATAGGAAGATTCGGGTTTCGCCAGTTGAAACAGGTAGCTCTGGAACCGTTGGAGCGGTTCACATCTCGTCTTACTCCAGCAGTCAGATGTTATGATTATTCGAGTATCCCAAAGAGTATGCTCGAAGGGGTCATACCGACCCAGCAATTCATCACCGGAATAAAAGATAATGGCATCCGCCGGACACTACTTATTTGGGATATGGCAAACTTGTCCAAGGACCAGGCTGTTGGCCTTGCTAAGATTAATTCGTCAGCAGTTGAGCACTCTAGTATTCAATGTAGAAACGGACAGCTTTGACATCAGCAAGATATAACGTTTCTTTCCCACATCATCGACAACTTCCCCAATATGTTCTTGTTGTGGCGGTAGCCGGCAATTTATATGAAAACCAAACTCCCCTACTACTCATCAGTAGTCAAAAGAGAACATTCAACAACATGTTATTTAGCGCAATCAAACCGTCTATTCATGGAATTCATTGGAAATTTGCACATTAAAGAAAGTGATGTAAGCTTACGTACATTTGAATTTGTTGTTGGACGGTTCAGAAAAAGAACTGCGTGGTCCACGGTGCATTCATTGTCTTCAGTTTGCACCAAGAATCTCGGACTTGTACAACGGGATTCAACAAACAATCGAAACTTTCGCCAACAATGGGGCAGGTTAGGCTGATTAATGCGCTGTCAATCAGCTAGCGGTACCAGTCAACGCTAGAAGTGTGAATTTATTGGTGAACATGTGCGCTGTGATACAACCATAAAATCAATGGGGCTATATTTCCACGTCTGCAAGATCGAACGATTCGTATGCTCTGGTTGCACCCACACCGATCCTGAAATCCGCACACAGCATTGGTTGCAATTCTGGGTCGTTAGACCACGTGTTAACCTTAATAATCCGACGTATTCAGTGACCCCACCTGGGCTGCCAGTCATGCACTTGTGTTGTCGACCGCCAAGTTTTCACAGCGTGATTTACTCAGATCTGTTTAGATATACACAGCATGCGTAACGTGTTGGTCGTGAGACATATGATTGTTGAGTTATGATAGATTGTACACTTGCAGCAGCCTTCCCGATTTAGGCAGGATGGCTCCAGGATTTCATGCTCTTAAACATATCCGTAAAGTTTCTGGCCCGATACAGTAGCTTTACACGTAGGCGATTTCTTGACGGTATTCCTGAATCGCCTTTAAAAGCGTACAGGATTTTTACAGATATAACCTTACTGGATAACGACCACCGTCTAATCCTACACCTGGCCTGACTATTAGCCAGTAATGTAACATAATACATGCCTAAACAGCTGTACGTTTACCATAAAACGAATCATTCTTCATTGCTCCCCTGCTTAGTCAGAATTTTAGCTATTCTCGAACCTATTTCTCTAGACCTCCTTAGAAGACCATTTTCGTCATTCAAATGGTACATCAGTATATTGCTAACGTAATTGTTTCATTGTTTCTTCAATTACTGTAGCGGTTTTTAAGTTATTGTCGAACTTGGAATTTAGGTAAATAAAACAACTTACTGAGAATGACCTAAGCTCACTTGAGCACAGTTCATAGTTGGCTGCAACTTTCACGTGCGGATAAACTTTCCCATCAACAGCAAAACCACCTCCCCGCAATCTGATCAGAACAGTCGCCGAAATTGTATACACGCATGGTGGCACAGTATAAACCGACACTTGGACGTAGATTAAAAGTAGATGCATGTGTCGTACGTGGAAAGCATGCATACACGAATGCGACTGTCCAATTGACAGGGATCTCTAGTTTTCCCTCCAACAGTGTTTACATTTCAGGACTAACGGTTGTAAACAGTTGGGACAGACAGAAAATCCCAGAACAATTCAAAGATGACCTTAGACGGCATTTTTTGTCACCCACCTTTAATTCGCCAGTTCCGTTGCTTACTTGGGACCTTGGCTACTATTTTTAGTAACTGGATTTCTGTCTTCTGATCCGAGAATACCTGTGGGTCAACATATGGTATATATAGACCAACGTGTTCTCTATTCTATTATTCACAGTTTTGGTCCGAACAAAGTGACATTTTTGCTGGTCTTCTGGTTTGATATGGGAACGATTAGCCGGTTCAGTTGCGTTGTTCTTCAGGACCTAGTCCTACGCTTTGTTTATCTGACGACTGAAAATCCAAGTTACTTCGAACACCTTTGATAGACCTAACATATTCTTATGGCATTTACAGCACTAACAAATGAACGTTATCCGGTTGTAAAAAGGACAAATGCTTTCGTACTTGCAAACGTTGATTCGTCCGACTTGCCTTCACCGGAGACTTCTGACTATAGAACTGTCGTGTCTGTAGCAAGACTGTGAGTGTTACATCTGTTTCTGTTTCCCGATGACGACTTTTAGCAAGATTCCGTCCGATCGGATGTCTTACCTCTGCTGGTCTGACAGACAGACATACAGGAGGTGATGTTTAATATCGGTGTATTCGACGTGTGTCATTGGGTCCAGTAAGGGAAGTGGCACTCGCCGTTCGACCACACTTTCGCATATGTAACTGGCAGAGTCCACGCGAAACACTTGCCTGGAGCAGTGTCTCCTGTTGAGGCTAGTCTAATTTTGGGGCTACAATGCGAGATGCAGCATAAGAAACTAGACGCTTAAGACGAAATATGGAAACGCTTCCCATGAGTATGTGTCGTACGACGTTCTTTGGGTGGACGCATGCTCAATGGATCTCCAGGTGGTCTACTTGCTACCACTTCCGAAACAGCTAGTTTTTTAACTTTATTGAGACCATGTCCAGTTGCAGTGGTTTTTGACTGGTTTTTCCAGTGGCTGCTTCGGGTTTGGTCGGCGTCAACTAGGTACAAGTCCTTAATGCAAGGACTACTCACTGTACAGACCACGTAGTTCTGGCATTTCGACTAGCTGAATGTTGTGTATGTACCGTTGCGGCCTACGTACTCCGCACCCGTGAATGGAATCCTAGTTAACTCTGATTGATTGGAGGGTACACACCTCTGGTCACGGGATTAAAGAAGGACTGCAATGTACCTGAATGCGATGACCTGTTGAGATTAACCATATAATCCCAGTGGTTGAAAAGCTACTCGTCATGCTGACTGGCAGTCGCTTCTTCTCATAATTGGATTTAAGTAAAGCATTCTTCAGTACGTGTTTTGCGACAGAAGTCTAAAACGTTACTGTGCGTATAGTAGCCGATGGACGTTTGAAGCATAACTCTCTGTCGATACTCCTTACTTTGGCAACTATCACCTGACCGCATTTCGTGAACCACCTATCAACTGATCTTTCTGATTAACCCATTACTACCTATGACAGTTGTGAACTTACAGTCACAAGTGAAAAACACAACTTTCATATACAGTGCTACGACTACTGGCTGTACTAACTCCTGGACTAACACTTCCTAAGTGTAAAACTAGCGTTCCTAAAATAGCGTCTTGGAAGCACCTTGTCTATTGTTGGAATCCGACCAAACATTCGAAACGCTTACTTTATCACAAAGACTCCCGCTGTGAATACTGCATTAAAAACTGAGTATTTCTCAAGTATGTGCTTGCCTATTCCAAGCTATCTGGTCGGTATTGCCGTCTCAGAGCAACCAGCTTGTGTGTTGGTGAAGGGGGAGATTGGTGTTACGCTGAAAACAGCAAAAGTTTACATCTGAGCCAGTTTCGACGAAGAAGGCTGTACTTTTGTTTCTACTGACACTACACCAGTTAGCTTGAAAAGGGTCTTACGTAAGTTTGAAGAAGTCAGGAGAAGGTGACCGCATGTGTTATTTGAAACTTTTCATCTGTAAAAACATCGTACTAAGCTTGTGTGAAGGAAACTGTCCCGAAAGCCTGGGTTTGTGAAGAATAGAGCCATTGCTTAACCGGTCCCCCGTTCACTGTTCGCACAAACGCTTTTGCGCCCACAGCATGATTAAGCACAGAAGCAAATGGGCACAGGCCGTTGGTAATAAACTGCCGACAAGTTGTACTATAAGGTTACGCCTTCCAGACTGAATTCCACGTAGACTGCGTGATTCAAGCTGCTGACGGATTTTCCTAACCCCCATAGTATTTTTCTAATCCTAGCGAACAACAGGTGTCTCAGTTAGTCGAAATTGAAGCGATACGACTTTAAAGATTGTCGGCTGGGTTGCTATATAAAGCTAGCCTACTGACAAGAAACTTCCCAGTAGGCTACTGCCATTTTACGTTCTTCAACATGAACCGACGGCTGCAGATAGGCGTCTTATACGAGGTCTTAGGTGTGCATCGCCTTTTGAACGCAATCCTCGGTCTACAACATGTGCATACGAGGATCACCCAGAAATCGTTCGAACCAGCCACACACAAAAATAGTTCATTGACCGAAGGTCAGTCCGTAACTGTGTGACGTGTGGAAAATCATAAAAAGTTCCAAACCAGTTGATACGTCAGTAATGCTTACAGACGGATTTACGATCGAAGACTGTCAGCAGATCACACCGATCCGCTTGATAATCATTTACCTCTATAGAAAAGGTCCTCAAGGGTATTGTTGTGATGAGATGGATACGGTCGATATTTTAAGCCACTTAATCGATCAAATTAAGTTTCCAGAAAATATTGCGGCGGATAATGGATAATACTCTACTAGGTATGAGTTTTATCATTTTCCATAACTTTTCTACTTTGAGCACACCACAACCCTACTGTATAATCCAGCTGGAAATGATACGACAGAAAATTTTAACCGTTCGTTGATGGGGAGAGCACAAACAGCTAAACTTTCCGGTAAGGCCAGCGAAGGTATATTGATCGGAGCCCTTGTTGTCTACAGAATCTCACATCATAGAGTAATTCACCAAGTACCGAGGAGTTCTGGATTTACCGGCTAGTAGGGATGAAGTCAAACGTCTTGTACTCAATCCCGTGAACTAATGGATTTAATACAACGGGACAACATCGTTACAATCTAGGACATTTATCTGTTTGGGAGCAAAAACCGGGTGAAGACTAACCGATACTACCAGTATTGACCAGAGTTGATCGAGGACTGTGGACCAAGGGCATGCGAGTTTACAGTCAGTCATAATACGACGGCCGCATACGACTTTATGTATCATTAAAACAGGCAAACGCACACAAACCTTCATGCCAATATTGTACCTTACCCGGTATCCAGAACCAAACCAAGTCGATCAGCTCGCAAGGTGACATACCACCCGTTTAAGCTTTGACTGACTTTTTGCCAAGACGGAATTGGTGTTCACGCCCGTCTGTGTCCTACACCCATGCCTAGACTTTGATTTATCCGTGATTGGTTAGCTTTTCATCGATCGATGGCGCATTCACTCACGTCCCTTGGACTGACTGCATGCCTTGTGAGAATTGGAATAAGCAGTTTCATATTTCCTTCGTCACGCGTTCCCTTTACTGCTAGCAGTGATTGTATGAATGGTCGGTACATTAACGCTGAGTCAGCTAGAACAAAAGGTAATTTCTTAAGACTGAAATCAAGGCGACTACTAGGAATGAAAAATGAACATGTGAGCATAGATTGCTACTGCGTAGGTGGACAGTTTACGCCTGAGAACGTGACCACCCACAAAACGAACGCTTACCCTAACTGTTATAAGTTGAACACCATTTACACTTGGTCGAAGTTGTCCAGTTCTACTAGGAGAGAGATATCAGTGTTTACCTATTGGTAGTACGTAAGCCGTACGGATCGTCAGCTGCACTTAGATCCCCGTATTTGAGAGGCAGACACATTGGTCAACATTCTTTGACTCCAAGTGACTAAACGATCATAATCGTCACATAGTACTCCTCAGGGTGCTTGAATGTTTCGAGAGAAGACATGGGGATTGTTCTGTCGGATGCCGTCAGCATTGTCGTAATTAGGCTTTCCGGTCAAAGTCTCGAGTGTTATCTGTTTACAAGTTCATTGGTATTTTACAGAAGGGAGAAAGATCTTTCCTTGTTTTTTCCTGCCTCCGTACTGATCAGGAAACGCCCAACTATGGTAGTCCGATCGTGTCCGGTGCAAAGACAGAGCTCCTTGACTAGCTCCATCCTAGGAGTCCAATTTAACGTACATTCTGGGCGGCTAATCATCAGATGTAGAAAACCTGAGGAGGTGTAGAAAAGTTTTTTTTTGACGAATAATATGTAGTTGACAGGTGAGAATGCATTTAGCCCTCGTTTACGAACAGTTTGGAGCACTGAAGAATGATTGAACTTTGTAAGTGACAGGCAGTGAATAGAAAAACGCAACAGGGTTTGGAATCAAACTACTTATTCCCAGCAATATTTAGAAATATAATAAGTAGTTAGTTCCAGCCTAGTGTGGAACCAACTGTAGCCATTAAGGAAGGACGGGAAAGAGCAGAAGGTTGACTCGCGCCCACTCAGCGACACTCAAATGAGTGCCAAGGAAAGAATGACCAGAACCTTCGAGCACTATGATCAGCACTCGATAATGTGCAAGCGAAATGACCTTGGCGATTGGGATAGTAAAGGAATCGTGAAAAACGGGCGTGAACTTACTGAGTACAATTAGTTTCGCGACTGAGAAAAGTGGCAGTGATTCTCCATCAGTCTTCTTATTACAGGTATACATAGAAGCATGTATCCCAAAGAGGCAAGCAGAAAAATACGCTCGCATCAGGGGTCTTTATGGAAGTCACATGACCAATGGTGATTACACAAGCTCCCCTTAAAACGATGGCCGTAGTCAACCATCGATCAAATAACCGGTGGTAGCAACATGTGGTTTTGTTCGTGGTACTCCCTATGCCATGAGTATATAAAAACTAAATCAAGACCACAAGGTCCAAGGTCCAGACCAAGTTTTCTTGTGGTGGATGCTTCCAGACAGAGAATTGTTTTAATCGCTAGCACACTAATAAATGAGATTTTATTGTCACTTTCAATTTCTGCCGTTAATGTGGTATTCTTGTGCATGGGGTTTAGCCAATCATAGAGTGGCTTCCGTTGAGCCACTGAATTAGATATATTGATACTAGTGTTTAATTATTGTCGAAAATATTACTGTGTCAACTGCAGCTTTAGCCTTCTACTAAGGATGGTTTACGTAAATGTTTGCTAGCACATATTCCAATGAGGCACCAACTGCAGCCGATTGCAAGTTCCCTGTCTGTACTTCAAAGCAATAGGGAAGTTGTTAACAGTGGACATAGTGTAAACTGGCAGTGTTAACTTCTGAGTTGGCACAGCTCAAAAGGTTACTATGAAATACTTCCAAGAGATGGGTCATAACGTTCATAATACCAACACTTTTCACACAAGATACTGGCCAATAACGAGGCGGAGTGTGAGGTTTGTTGACTCGATGGTCACTAGTCAAAATAATCTGGTCTTCTGCATGTTGAAACGGATTGTTATCATCTGATCTCTTTTATCTGATAGTGTTATCCCTTGTCCGAAATATCTGAGTGTCCTATGATATTTTTTCCGTTGTCTTCCAGCCTCTGTGTTTCCTTGTTGAGTGTAAAATTGTGTACTATCATACTCTTCTCACCTGCTTCAAGTAATGTCCTGTGGAAAACAGTGTTCATATATCACATGCCGTACCTCAGCTTATTACGTTCGCATTCATTAGCATTGCTTCTGTGTTTTCTTGCTACACATTGATTAGAGTGAGTTCGTTGTATTTACAAGTCAGATGTGAACAAAGTGTCCGTGCACAAGACATTTTCAGCGTTCACCTAGAGAAGATCGTCACTAATAAACGTTTCGAACAACATAGCATGATGGGCAATTAGTGTGGTGAGGAGGAGTGATCTACTATACTACTCACACCACAGTCATTCAGTAGTGGGGGCCAGAGCATAGATTCTGGTATTGAGGTAGCTGTAGGAAAAATAGAAAAAGAAACATCGGAGTGCACTATCGAATGAAATGGTTCCTGGTATGTAAAGGTACGTAAAAAACTGAGCATTGACGTCTGTGTCAACCGTGACGGTCTAAACCCAGTACCGTACGCAGATGAGTGTTTTTGTTTGTTGTCATGTTTAAACGCATAACCCATGTGTTAGTTTCCTGAATAAATAACCTTTGTGCCATCCGCGTTCTTGGCTCACAACACTAGTTTCATTTCTAACTATGTGCTCTGTGTTGACTACTGAGAGCGGACTGCACGAGGAGTCCGGAGGGAAACCGGGTTATCAAGGCATTTGCCTGCAACAAGTTATCCGGGGCGTCAACGAGGCCACTGAAATTCTGCAGTCACTGAAACAATACCCACTATATTATTGTGAGATCTTGCGTTCCGGAAGCTGAAGTTGTGGAGGAGAAGCCAAAGCCGCAGAAGTCAAACGAACGAAGTCATTATGGGGCCTCTGTAGTTGGATATTTTAAAAGCAATAAAATGTTTGGACTCTAATCAATGAAAACCACTTCCGGATGAAGGCAGCCTTTACATTTCTCGCGGGTGGTCTTTATTGGAAGGTATAATCGTGTACAACTAACATTTATAGTTTTGGGTCAAAGTACTGATGTTCAGCCTGAAGTTGTAACTATCGTACATTCAGTCTGCGTTTTATCCTTCCCGCCGTTCAACTGATGCTCAGACAACACACGTGTTCATAGTAAACACAGCGTTACGAGTTTCCACATAAGTAGACACAATTACACATAAATTGAAAACTGGCCAAGACTTTGAAAAACCACTATCAGTTTTTGTAATAATTTAACACAGTATGCATACAGAAAGTTAAACTAACTTATAAGTATGGTGTGTGTGAACGTGTGTGTACGTGTGACATGAACACGAAGATTAACGGTGACAAACAGTACTTTTCAATCCGATCGGAGTTAAAAGAAAGATACCAGACGACATGAGTGTGAATGATTTTGTAGTAGTTAACATGATTCAGTTGTGGAAGTCGTTGACTAGACAAAACAAACAGCTGCTTTCGCAATTAACACGACAGAATCGATATCGCAAGAAAAGAAATAAGCTGTTCCACACAATGTCGGCCTTGGGGGTTAAATTCCATAGGCTGTCACATCAACGACTATAATCAAGTATGTAAAAACTGTCTCTCTCTAGAAATTATGCGCACTATACAAGAATCGCCAGTTTTGCGGCGGTGTGCATTTTCGTGATTGGAATCGCTGCATTCTATGGTCGATTCTATTAGCAATCAGAAGAATGCGTGGTAGGCCTTCTAGTCATTCATGACGGGTTTGTGGGCAGAAAACCTGGCTCAGCCTGATGAGTCAAGGTTTGAGGCGCACATACGACATGATTGTACATCCAAGCGCTACAAGCAGACGATGAAGTAGTTAACCTAGCTTTGTATCCCCTTCCGCAGACACACAAGAAACCGTTAGGGAGTGGTCGCAAAAAACAAGGTAGTATTCCCACACAATAGAGTGTAAGAGCAAATCAGGCATGATACGCTGAACGAGTATTTATTACCTGTGTATGGCATTGACAATAGCTGAATTCTACGGCGTAAGGCCACTCATATATATATATATATATATATATATATATTTAAAAAGAGGCACAAACTGAGTACCGAACGATTTATTGCGACGTTTCAACTCCACACTAGGATCCGTTATCAAAGAAATCGATGTGCTGGAATGAGATTGTTCTGCCGCTCACCGTGTTCACCTGCCGGTATGCCTTCACTCGTTTTTCGTTTCAGTGTCAACGTTGCTGACGTAGTGGCTGTCTGTATCTACGTGTCGATTGAACGAATTTCGTGAACAGGGAACCTCCAGTACAAGCCGTTCCCTTTCCATCTTTGCCCGTGCGACCAGTTTCGCATGATCTATGTTGTCCTCGTGACCTGTGTCCGCGCAGTGGTGCCACAGTTGTGGTCTAGGGTCGGCTCGTCGCCTCGCTAGTTTGTGTTCGTGCACGCGTGTTTGCAGCTATTTCCCTGTCTCTCCCATATATTTTTGGTCACACCCCAGACAGAGAATCACGTAGACCACGCCAGACTGTTCATGGGGTTCTACACGATCCTTAGCATTTACCAAAACTGAACGAAGTGTTTTGTTTGGCTTGTGTCATATAGGGATATATATCTTAGATGCACAGGTATGTAAGTGACTGGCGTTACGTGATTTATCAGCTTGCTGTTGTCGAGGTCTATGACGCCTGATCAAAATGGAGGTTAATTTTAGTTGAACTATGTTAGAGTTGTGATGGTAGATGCAATTTGAAACAAAGACCGAACTTAACGGGTTACTTGTGTTTACAAGTTTCGATTATGATAGGGTTTCTTACTAGACCTCTAATGGAATATAGAAGACAACTAGCTGACTACACGACTTGGGGTCAGGAAGAATTAATGAGTGCATACAACATATACGTAGTTACGTGCAGGAAGTCGTCTTAACACTTCCACCAACTTGTATGGTATTCATCAAGACACAGATAAAAGATGGAAACCATGAGGCTTAATTCATTAAACTCAACCAATCTAAGCACCGTTTTGCATCCTTTCACCGCAAGACTCTGGACATAGCCAGTTAATCGTTTATGTGAATCAGTTGGCGATTTCATTGTGTGTAGTATAGAGAAGCCCCAGTCCAGTTCGTTTTTCTGTTAGTAACTGGATTTTTCACTATAATTTGGCTGGCGTAGACCTAGTGTGCCGGTTTGCCTCTATTTTGCTTAATCGTAGCAGTGTTATGCATGAGGGCATAACTCATTATGTGACTACGTGAACTGGATAATTCTCTGTCTCACTTATGCATGGTGGGGGTGGGTAGGCATGACTGAACGATAAAGGAAGTCCGATTTTATTTACTGCGTCGGGACGGACTGACGAGATAATGTAGCCACATGTGTACAAACTCACAAAAATCCACGCCAAATTATGCATCGACGCTGTCCACGCAATTAACTTTCGGCACATATGGTACTTTTTAATGCACGGGACTAAAACATTTTTGCATTACATCTCAGTAATGCTTCACCAACAAAATGAGGCGGAGTGTTAAGATGGTTACCACATCCAAGAGGACATTCAGTCGATGTGTTTACAGAAAAACACGATCTAGCCCACTGTGGACAGCCCCATATGATCGAAATGGTTGTTACCTATGTTTGGAGATGCGAAGACACGTTTTCGATGGACGATATGCATTAGTTTACAGATACGTACTTGGTTCTGAACAGTACGAATGAACGCAGTGGGAAGATCACAACAACGCACAAGAGCACGTATAAAATTTCATGAGTCAATTAACTTCTTCTACCCAGCTTATTGGTTTATCGATCTGCTTGCTCAGCTTGTCAGAACAAAGGATGTTAACTAATCGCATCACCTTTCTTGAAGTGATCATGTTCATGCCCAATAAAGCAATCCAGAGAGCTTGCGCAAACATACCGCGGATGAGTCAAATTGAATTGAGTATTATCACTCGTATCAGTCGAATAAACGTTACCGTATTGCTTCACATATGTTCACTGCTCGAGAAGCATGTGCATGTTTCCCAATGTCCTATATAGAAGTCCCGACATGGGAGATCTAGGCGCTTGATAGAGGGTGACTTCGCACACTACTCTCAGTTTGCTGGTTTCAGTGGTCAAGCAAGCAACCCCTCTTTTGCACGAATTTGAGTGTTCTCCATTGTATAATTCTTTCCCACATATTTTGTTTGCATTATACAGGTGACGTGTCCTTTTCTGTGGACTCGGTAACTTTAAAGAAGAAGTTTCTAAATTCAAGGGTGTGAGGTATTTTTGTAGGTCGTATGAGGTGCATTGAAAAACGTCTTCCTTACACGTCATACTGTAGTCGATTATCAAACCGCAGGTGCAATTATTCCGACTCTCAGCGAAATACCTCAACACGGAGGAGGTACGTTCAAAAACCCACAGCTAGCAGACCGCGGACAACACGGGTGACCAGAACAACGGAGGAGGAATGGCAGACAGAAAGCGTCAGCCACAAGCAAATCGGGTAAGAGTGCACACGACGTGTGGGCGGAAACCGTGTATGTGTCTGACTCAGAAACGCGAATACACGTGGCATGGCAACCAGTGAGCTGGACAATAAAAATCGTGCTTTATTGACGCCTTTTCGTCACAATACGACATATTGTGCAATGTTTACTAGTTGCATACATTCGGAATGTTGTTGACATTCTAAAGCAAGTTTGCCAATTACATAAGGGAATCGAGCTACTTCTCACCAGCACCATGCAAGAGCACATTTTTTCATTATAATGATTTAACGTCGAAACTAGCATATTTATGTGATATACTTAAATGACTTACTCAGCTCACTTCCAACACGATAGGCGTGACAAAATTGTCGTTCATAGTGGTGGAAACAACTTTGATTTCAAATAAAAACACACTTAAAGATATCCCATATCGGGTGAATCGATGAATGCCAGAAATGAACGATATTTGAAGTTACATGTCGATCAAAAATTCGTTCGGCCCAAATGTTTTACAAACAAGGAACGACCTCAAAGAATATTCAGAATTACTAACCCATCTGAAAAATGGATGAATACAAAAGAAAAGTCTAAAATGCTTTAAAAAATAATAGTCTTTTAATGAACAGGCTGAAAACACTATGCTGCTGTTTTCTTCAAAACGTCTGTGCAAAACAGGATGCTCCATTCACTTGACAATTGGATAAACAACAAAATTGTTGCTGTATTTTCGCGTCGAGGCGAACAAGCAACTTGATAAACTTTTACCCAAAAATTCACCACTATAAGTTAACGAATTTTGTGTGGAAATTGTTTATTATTACTGTTTTTCAACAAAATTGTCGTTAACTGTCAGTGTAATGAGGACAAGTGATCGCATCGTGCTACTCACAACACTACCCAGTAACCAGGCGTTATCATATATTTGGGATATTGAAGTAACGCGGAAAAAGTACAGGAAACTTTGGAGCGCATTTTGGTGTGAAATGTTTTTTCTCCATAAATGAACTGGACACTGACAAGTGCGGCAGCCTTTACGTCCTTGAATCAATTTTATATGCAATAAGCGTTTAGTGTAGTATTGAAGCATACACCCCAAGTGTTGATTTTTCAAATAAACGATCCTTGCGACATACGTTTTCTTGACTGACAACACCAGTCTTGGGCTGCAGAGCGCACTCCTGTTGAACATCGAGTTCGTGATCTAAAACGGTCGGAAACCACCGTTTCAAATGATTTTGACCTCGAAATCTGATGCTCAAGATCTTCCTCCTCCATTGCCTCGTAAGTTGCTTCATTTGAACTGACCAACTGGTCTACTGCATGCTCCTTATCAGACAACACGTCTGACGGTATGGAAAGTTTACTGTTCCTTCTTGCAAGTTTAATATGTATGCTTTCATAGATCCCAGTGTGCGACATATTAAGGTTTTACAATGTGACACGGTCCCCTGATGTAGTTCTGAAAAGTTTCCAATCCTGTAAAATCCAGCCCTGTGTTTCGCGTATGAATGTTCCCTTGTAATTGTACGCGGTCTTGTGACCAAATATCGCAGACTGTTCTCTAGGTCGCTGAGTTGTTTGTCCAAATGTTGTCGTAGTCCTGGTTCACACCCTCAACAAACTTTTTTCAATCTTTTGCATCCCAAATGATTTTTGATTAACTTCGTTTTTCATAGTGTACTTTCTAACTGTGTGTTCACACCCTCAACGTGATCTGCTTACAAACTGTTGTAAATCCACGAAAGGCTACGCTGGTCTGTTCTCGACATAGTAGTGCACTTGACAGATATCGGATTCTCCTCCTCGTAATAAGTAACACGGAAAATCCCGGTTCCAAAAAGAACGCGACTGTCCCCAAAAGACGGGTGCAAAAAGCAGTTTTGTTCCGCTCCGAAAACGTGTGCAACAAGGAGACAATTACAACGTATCTATATGATGCCTAACGATCTACAAACATTCTTGAATCAAAAACTCGTAGGACATTTACCGGTAATAATGGGCAAGGTCACTAATCCACCAATGAACGTAGCGGAATAAAGGTCGGACAGTTAAAAAATAGCCAAAGTTACCTCTCGACTGTTCTGGATAGTTCCACTCATCCTGACTGGATAAAATCGTTTTCTCGAGAAAGGAGGCGATTTTGGATCGACTGTCTGACAAGACGCTACGTTTGAGCGACAAATGAATGTCGGTATATGCAGTAGACAAACTTCTGGACGCCTGCAACTGGAACGAGTTGGACGTTTCAACTCCCCGCAAATTATCATGTGAATGGGATTAACTTTGTCGTTGTATGTTGAACTTTTCACCAGTGTGCGTATATTCAGTCAGTTGGAGGGCAGAACTTCAACACCATTTTATTGTGAGATGAAGCTTAGTATGGGGTTGATTGTGTTGACAGCACGCTGCGAATGTACATCAGTTTATACACGTCTAGGATGTCGTCAATTACTATTTGGAAAAATATACTCGATTTGACGGCTATCTGGATTATGCATTTGTTTTGCAGATGCATTGGATTCTGGCGTTGTACGGATGAAGCACGTATTGGACCTGGTGTTAGGATTGTGTGAACGCTAGAGAGGAGGGAACATTCCCCCTTTACGTTACGTTTCAGGGCATCCTTCTATCTGCGCAAAAATTAACCGTTACTTAAAATCGGGGTATGAAAATGAAACTAACGTTATATGTGAGGGCTGTAGGCGATTTGTTTGCTGGCTCTGCGTTCAGCGACCATGGAAGAGCGAAATTGTTTCACAATTCTGGTGATATGTTAGTATTTATGAGTTGTAGTCTGTTTTGCGGTTGGTCTTGTTTTCTCTGAAGTGTTTTGGGATTATATTTAACTCGTAGAAGTCGAGTAACGACACTGACAACAAACTGTTGGATGAGTTCGTCTAGGCACAATTTACACCCCTTACACCTCTGCCAATTACTGAAACATGTATTGCCGCAGAAGAGTATGAAGATTATTTTACGCTATGTGAGCACAGAATGATTAAAGACTTTTTGTCCAATTCCTTGTAATACACGATTTGTCAGTCTAAACTGCGCATTACTCGGTTATACCGACGTCGTTCCATGTATCAAGTAGTTTCATACGATCGTACAATGATTACAACCAGATTGAAAGCTGTTTAGACTGTTAGTAGGAAAGTGTGTATAAAATATGGGTCAGATATAACCAGCCTAATCGTTCTAAGTACATACGTATCCCGTTGATTCATTTTTAAGATGAACTGAAGCTCATCAATCAGAATGGAAGTTCGACAAAGCATTCGTTGTCATTGCAAACATCTTACATCTGTTCGCAAAACTAGATTGTGGTATTTGGATCATATCTCACCACATAGAATAGATGCATTGGTAAAATTGATCAGTGTAGTTATGTAACGTGGAACTTGATTTAAGAACGACTCTACAATTTTGGTAGTAAG
The DNA here is from genome assembly GCA_014338405.1 of Paragonimus skrjabini miyazakii. NCBI lineage: Eukaryota > Metazoa > Platyhelminthes > Trematoda > Plagiorchiida > Troglotrematidae > Paragonimus > Paragonimus skrjabini miyazakii. Next base: position 222,971 of record JTDE01000621.1, read on the forward strand.
ACTCTGCAAATGAATAACACAGTGAATAAATCACAAATGAGAAGCCAGAGCTTTGAAGTTAATGTTATAAGACAGTACTATGTTTGTGCACAAACCAGCACAAGTTCATCATAATAAATAATATGCTTTAGAGACGATGCCAGTTGTACTGAAGACTGATTTGCAACACGGGATCTCCATCAGATACCAAAATCAGACGAATATTCAAAGAGAACATGCAATTGTGCAGAATTGTCAACATTGATGAATTCATCAAGACCAGACCAAATTAATGAAGATAACGTGGGTATGCAAGCTGAATCGTTAATTAATACGCAATGAGCAAAAGTGTTCTGACCAACTCATTCATCATCCCTAAAATGACAACCATTCGTCTCTCTCAGTCTGGTTGAACTAATGGAAGTACCTGAAAGAACACCAAACACATTCTGTTTCATGCTTGCAAGATGGAGGCGGTAGTTCGGACGAATGTTTCGTTTTTTTAATTGGTCGCTTTATCGGTTGACTATCTGTGTGACAGAATGGTACCTTCAAACATGTTCGGACACGTTGTGGACCAAATTTGGGACAGGTAAACGACTTCGTCCTAATTGTCACGGTTGCACTTTCTTTGTTTACTGGAAACGTGAACCTGTGTCAATACGAAGTGGTGATGTTCACAGTCGTAGTTGATGTTTGATGACTGCTTCTATAAACATCCTGCTGAGATGGTTTCGAAACAGATCGATCAAGAAAATGGAATACTTTCAATTACGTTCGGTTGGTCATTATTATTTTGTGAAAAAAACAACATGAAGAACACTGGGCACAGTGGGTCTGAATGAAATGACCCAGTTGCATACATAATCAAACATGAATGGATAACATTTTGTCCGGAAGAGGGCAGGCTAAATCGTCTTGTGCCTATTAGGGAGTTAAACCAACGCTGTCGACTGTTTCAACCACTTTTCGTTCCTTTACTATAGCATGAGCTAGGCAATTAATAATCACTGAGCAGTTCTACCAACTTGGATGTACGGTCGACTTGACTTCCTTGTCAACTCTGCATGATCTGATGATTAGTAATCATTTTTGCATTTGGACCCTTTTGAATTCCTTCACGTTCACTTATATCGTCTGTTTGTTTGTGACCATGACTCATTTGTCCAACCGATTCATGTTTAGGATACAGGCCCCAGCGCAGGGAAAATAGACACGTGTTGGTCTAGCGGGATCGAACTGTCAACACCTAGCGATACCAACAGATTATTAGATGATAGCACATAGACCATCTGGGACAGACAAAACGCGCCGTCAGCACTCTTTATGTGGCGCCTAATCTCATCACGATAATGAAAAACGGACCTTATCAACTTGACTCGGTTGAATCACGGATGATCTTGTAACGTTTTGTTTCATGCAGCCCCGTTGGTTGTAACTCTAAATGACTCTTTCTTGATTCAGACTCTAATCGAAAAACTGTGTTTTTTGACGTAGTCGGAAATAACAGATTTTTCTTCCTTCAATGACATCAATACATGGAGATGGAACTGTTAGAAAGTGACTGGCCCTACACTTTGAAACCTGAAGCAATTTGGCAATCTCCGCTATGTACTACTGTGTTCGTTCAAAAGCCAAATCTGTTCCTGTTCGAGTTCCGGCAATGTTATAATTTGTTGCATGAAGGACTTAACAATAAATTGTTTGCTGTTTTATTCAATGTATCCGTTTGAAATCAAGCTGAAGGCTCACCCATCTCTGGAGTATCGGATCATCGACGCGGCACCACATGCATATCTGTATAGGGTCATGAACTGTTGTACGTTCATGCCGTGTGATGATCTTCTCAATTGATAGTTAGGTAATGTTCTGTAAGTGTATGAACAGAGCACGAAAGCAGTGTACATCTATAGGGTTACTTTGTGATTTCACATGATCAGTTTTCAATATTTTTGTTCTGTTTAAAATAAATAGATATCAAACAGATTACCAATGTTTTGCCTTGCAACATTATCAGTAAGTCGGACATGAGAAATTCACATTGTACAGTGAGATGTCAAAAGAAGTCGATTGGTGATAAAGCCTTATCTTGGCTGGTATTGTGATCTAGGCATTGTCTTGGTGAGAACAAACTATGGTCTAGAGCTGTTGTCCAGTAAATTTTACAAGACAGTGGACAGTGTTCTGTTAACACTGTACATCATTATTTGTGTAGAATGCAATGGAAACAACAACGAATCAAAAATTATCTGTTCATACTTTCCTATTTCAACTCGAACGTGTCATTCATCACGTTTATTTTGGAATAGTCGAGAATCGTTTTTAATACAAATTGCAGATATCGCTGTTGTTAGGGCTTTTTTCCAGGTTGGTTGTTTAACACGTACTGTTTTACCGGGGGAATCAGTCAGTCCAATGTTATGAGTCAGGTAGTTCGAAGAACATATTGCAGACCATTTTGTAAACCTTTTTTCAGTCAGTCATGCTGTTTGGAACGATTTGACAGATGTTCCGATACACAGATAGATAACCTATCTCATCGTACGTTCATATTTGAACATTTTTGTTAACTGTTGCTAAGGTGTCATGACAACCGCGAGAGGATGTACTGTTTCCAGAGCATGTATAAACCTTATTTGAAACAATAAACTGGTTGAAAATTTTCTCGGGATAGACTAGACTGGTCATTTTTATGGCTCATGTCATTCACGAACACGAAGTCTAACCTAACGAACTTACAACAAAAAGACCAAAGATTGTGGCACTCAGAGCTATGCCATTTCCACAGTATCAGACTGTGTCTATACGGTTTTTGTCTACATACAATTTGCGGACATCTGCTGTTCCTGCATACTTATTGAGAAAAGCCAGATAGTTCTGCTAAAAACATTTTGGTTATTTCGAAAACTTGAAAAGCTACTTTTCCCTTCACGTTTAAAGTTTTATTGACTTCTTGTAATGTGATTTACTGTGAGCTTTTCAAATTCGATGGAAGGCGGACAAATAATATTTGCAGTTGGATTTCCTCCAAAATTATCAAATCTATCTGTAGTATGACTAAGATTCTTTTCGGTAGCGATCATGGATACCGACGTGAACTGATTGACAAAATATGCTTTGAGAGTCAGTCCACTAGATCATTTAATGGATTCCATATAAAAGTGGGACGGGTGGGTAACAGGGCCCAAATGTGGTGTTCAACTTATAGAACACTTGCAGCTCCTGGACATGCTGTTTCTGTTGCTGATTCGAATCTAGCAAAATTCGCAATTAGTCGCAACCGGATCCTTCTGAAATCATCAAATCTGTCACACTACTGATCAATACCACAGGATGTTCTGTCAATTTCAGATCGAATTACTATCCCGTTCAGTGACCATTCTGTTTTGACCAAGTGGCATTGACTCATCCCTTGTGCACATATGAACAACATTATGCATACCCTAGTGCACTCAAGTGATCGTAGTTCACTGATGAATAGCACTGGATTTTTATTTTCGTACAAATTGAACATCACCGAAAACTAACCATAGATGTCGCATTCCCAAGGATTTTACAATAGGTCCCTTTCGAAAAGAAGCACCAGACGCGAGTTTCGCTCTTGCTAGAGCTCGTTAGCAGTGATAAATGAAAGCTTGGTAGCAGTTATAGTTCCGGCCATGGGAAGGATGTGTAACAGTGACGAGCCTTAACACGAACGAAATTACAGTCTAATGCTTCTTTTCGGAAGGGGCCGACAGGAAAATCTTTGAGATTGCGACAGCTGTGGTCACTTGTGGATGATGTTCAGTTTATAAGAAAAAATCACTGACTACTCATCAATCAAAATACCACTCAACAAGTTGATGATTTCTATTATTTTAACTTGGACAGAAGTCCTAGATGAGGAATAACTGATTGGAGTTAACTTGACAGTTACTGTGCCTTCTGTCCAAGCGATCGGACAATCAGAGCATTAGTCATAAGCAAATGTGATTGAGCGTTCATACATGATGATTCAGTCGTGCTTAATATGAGGTGAGTGACGCAGTGGTCAACACGGTTGCTTTAGGAAAGTTTGGTCGGAGTTCTAGTCTCGGCCCTGGCAAGGATACGCATTACTGACGAGCTCTAACAACATCTTACGTCAATCGAATCCACGGTTACCATATAGGACAAGGTGACAGGCCATGTGGTAGTGGTGAAAATGTGTGACAAGTGAACACCAGGTCCCATAAGGAGGCTGACGATCAACAAGCTAACAGACGGTGAGTAAGTCTGCCAGCGGTATAAAATATGACGTTTTTAAACAAAGTATGGTAAGTCAAATATTATGTTTCTAATGGTCACAATTCGTCGAAAGCACGCGGCCGGTTTTGTGGTTGTTGTCACTTCTCAGGTATGTGTGCTCGGTATACCTTGACCACACACCCTACTGTAGGAACGACAAACGCTTAAGGCTGTGGATTCTAAGTGATTTGCGAGTTTATTTTGTCATCTATTTCAGATTCAGTGGAGTGCGTAAATCAGTGCCGATGTTCGGGACATAAACTGGAAATGTACAAAGTTTCAGTCTGCCTCAAGCTCCTAGATGACACTCCTATAGTGGGGTGTGTGTCAGAGGTTCACCGGCTACGCATATCTCATGAGTGGCATTTACCACAAGACCAGTCATATGCTTTCGGTGAATTTTGATCATTAAGCACTTACTACTTATCTTGTCATACCCTATAAAATTGTTACACTATCCGGAATCTTGAGGCGGACTGGGTTTCTGTACAGTTCCAGTCAGTACTCCTATCATTAGTACTGATCTAGAAACTCCGTTGAGCATGAGATACGTGGTGAAACTATTTCGCCAATGATTTACTATCTACAATTAGGTTTTATTTTTACAAACTGATTTACTTGATTCATCTAATAAAACCAAATGGAAGATGAAGGTAGCGGACAAGCTGGTTTAACACAAAAAGTGAACTTGATCATGGGGCTGTAATAATTAACACAAGTTATTTTGGTCATTAATATCGGGAAACGCATTGTTCCAGAGTGATCACCAAATGAGGATTTATCAATTATGACTTGAAAATTTGGGAACACTGTCTGGGTTGTAATATGCACTTTATATACGTTTAAAACAACTGCCATGAATGAACTACCCATATACAAACCTTAACTGGTGGACCCAAGGTAGTCAGCCGAATTAATGATTATGTTTGACATTCCTCCTGTCCGTAGTTGTGGTTTCAAGCCAATGTCAATTCAGTAGCCAAATCGTCCTAATGGATTATCTTTTTGATTGCTTGTTCTGTTGTTCATTCTAATTTTGTAAACACATTTCGCATTTAGTTGGCTCGCTCATTTTCGTTTACAAATTCGTTAAAAGACTGGTGACGTTTGTTTTATCCAGACTTGACCAGAAAGGACATAGTTATGGGTCTCCACTAGTTGCACTTTTAATTACGTCTACTCGTGTCTCGACAACCGTCGCCACGTTTGTCATTTTTCGCCGTTAGCGTGCACAGACTGGTGAAAGTGTGTTTAATTAGTTCGACTGGGATACAGTTACAGAACGAATTGTCGATAGTCATCAAGGGTTACGTAGACGATGCCAACATCAACGGCAACGGCGAAATGTTTGTTCGCTTTTTCTAGTCACAAAAGTCACCCAGTGATAATGGGGGAAATGCACTTTAAGTGTAACGTGGGTGTCATGTCGGTGAACCGTGAGCTGGGATTTGATCAGTGAGGTGTTTGCTCATGGGCCAGTTGGATTTCATTGTCGTAACACACAGGAGCATCAGTTTGGTGTATATTGCGTCCAAGTTACTCACTGGTCTCAT
>JTDE01000622.1:13965-46707 GCA_014338405.1 Paragonimus skrjabini miyazakii
TAGGTATTCCTTTGGGAAAGCGATGCGCAGGATAGGATTCCTTAAAAATGTCATCATGAAAGGCTTTCTTCTGTTTTAGAAGCCATACAAGACGCTTCTTCGGTGAAACATACAGTATTTGCCATAAAAATTCAACTATATGCTACACCAAAATGACCAGAAACCTATACGACTAGTATTATTTACGTAATTACGTACACAACACGAAGCTAATGTGTAAGAAATAATGCCATCTTTGATTTTCTTTAACATACTTACATTTAAGATAATGTTTATTACACAATTCAGTACAACTCGGTAGTGGGGCGTTTCACTGTGAAAAAGAAGTGATTTTCGTGGTGTAAAAGAGCAATCTCAGTCATGTGAGTTTGTTCACGTTAACAAACACAACGCTGAATTTCCCACCACACATCAACATTGTGAAGCACATCATTAACGTCATTCTGCTTCGTTACATGAGAAAAACGTTATGAGAAAATTAAGGTGATTTGTTTCCATGCATGATGCAACTTTATAAACTCTGGCTTTAACATGGTACTCCTAATCGCACGGATTAAGCTGCACCAAGTTGCACCATTGATAGAGTCCATGAGGAAAAGGTTTTATTGAAGAGAAGAAAAGAGAAACATAAGTGGCAATGTTCACAACTTCCTAACCAGATAAATGAAACTTATTCTCAGAAGGATAGCAGAAGCGTGTAATAAATGACAGTTCGGATATTTAGGCCCCGAAAAGGATGATTATACTCCTGCAAGTCTAAGGACGAGTGGACAGTTGAAAACAATTCCATCATACATCGTGGTTTATCGTTCTGTACTAAACCGAACTCTGTAAGGAAAAGGCTTGTTTTTACAACTATTTTGAGCAGGTCATGCTCGGCTGATCTGAAATGTAACATAGCTTAATCCCGTGCCCCAAATAAATTGCTCCATAATTTTTGTGAATCAACACATGTCTAAGAATAGCAAAGGAAGTGAACCTGTATTTAATGCCAAGGGTTAGACGATGATAACAGCAATTTCCTGCTTTAAAATGCACTTACAATATTTTATGATAAAAAACCAGCTGATATTAATTTCAAGTTGAATATCACCTATAAGTGATTTTCTTTACTTAGCTAAATATGAGTGATTAACGCCCTCACTGACGAAGTTTGAATCAATTTTCAAACCCTGGTTTTGTACTTACACAGCCCCAGAAAACTTTGGTGAAGATTCAAGTCACACGTGATAAGCGATTTTGATGTTACTGCTGTGGATTTGCATCTCAGCTTTTATTTGTGATCGATGACATTAAGATCGCATGTTTAGCCTGATGGAAAACTGAACCTGTCTCATCAAGCTTTTTTGGTAACAGTCACTATGACTGTCTTCCGTACCTTCAGTAAACAAATGGTAACAACCTCAGCGAATAGCTATTATATTGGTTTCTGTTTGTGCACAACCGCTGAGTATAAACATCTAACAGGTGGTCTTTTTGCTTCATAAAACGGCATTGTGCCTCCAGTCCAAAATTCACCGTAAACACTCCGTCGGTGTGTGTTCGCTGAAGTGGCCAGTAGGATGGAGTTGTTTTAGTAAACGCTGGCCCAGTATTATAAAAAGATAATACACGAAGCCAAAGTCTAGAATATTGTTTTTGCTGTCGTCAAATGAAAACACTGATTTTATCTAGCAGTCAATCAGTATCATAATTCAGCATCTACCTAAGAAAGTTGTAAAATATCAGCCTAAACCATCCACAAGAAGGAGTTAAAGTTCTCAAATATTATACGCGGAAAGTGGACTTTTAACAAAGTAACCTTCTCTTCTGACCAATATATCATGACCCTGCACGGTTTATCTCATGACTGGTGTGTGTTCGTGTGTGTATTCAAAGTATATACCCTTACAGTTTGATTACATTATATTTTACCCTGTAACGGGATACAGAACACATTCAGTCCGTACAAACAAGAAACCGTCGTGTAAACATACTTGACCCTGTATAAGTTAGTTTTTTTGTCCAAACATGTTGATGAATATCAACAAGGTGAAGATCGAAAAGCGTTTACCTCAATAAGTAATATACACCTCCTAACATTTGTTGAATCGTACTCAGTTATCCGGTACAGTTGAAATATTCAGTTGCTAGTTGAAAATGTAACGTCCTTACCCGAAACAGTTAAAGCAGTTCTGTTTCACGGGGAGGTTTAGCCTAAAACCCATCAAGTTTTAACCAATACTACAATCTGGAATTCACAAACGAGTAAAATGGCCAGCTAAAAGTATGTATAACTTCCAGAAGAATACTATGGGAAAAATAATGTGATCAATGCAAGTTTATGAGTAGTTGTTTTACCCACATTCTTGGTCTTGTCTGTATGAACTGAATACGCAAAAAAACTGAATGCAACTAAGCGCTTTAATAAACTTAGCCTAAAACTGAAGTAAACATGAATGTATGCTTTTAAAACTCGAGAGTTGTTATTACAGGCAATAGGCCCATTAGAACGGTTTCATAAAAAGTAAATCGTTACCCAATAATGATTTGTGCACCAAGATAGTGTTTATTATGACGACTGAGAAAAAACAGTGCATGAAACTATGTATCAAAAAGTACACAAAATTCAACTAAAATTCACTGAAAAGTTGGGTGCTTACCAGATGGGGTGATTTAATAGAGAACATTACGATTGATTCAAGAGGTCAATAACATGTATACGTGCAAAAAATAGGGGGATGGAAACAAAACTTGAGGAACAAAGATCGGACACAACGGAAGGTAAGATTTTTAGCGTTATCGTTTAGTATGAAACGGTATGTGTGGTAATATGCACGTGTTTATTTAATATTCACTAAATAAGCGATGGTGAATTGCAAGAACTAATTTTATTTGGATATGTGTAGAAAGTTGTACCTCGGTAAAGATTATTTAATCCACTGAGAATATTTTGTTAATTGCATGCCTCATTCCTGTCGTAATAAATGTGAGGAAGAAACGTTGCAAAAAAATTGAATGTGAACATTAATGTCCTAACCGGTGACCTAGTTTAAAGAATTACTCCGGAATGTTTACCGGCACGGTTCATTTAAGTAATGAATAGCTGGATGAAAGCTACAAGTTACTAGTGTTCAAAATGTATGCATGGCATATATTTTTACAATAATATGTCCGAGGTTGCTTACTTGCTTGTCCTGTTTATCTTTCGTTTGGTTTTCCTCGGCTTGATTCGTTTGCAATAGTAGAGAACTATCCAACATACACAGGTTTGTGGAAGTCACAGTGATATTTGTTCATGTATGTTAAACACTGTTTTATTATTGATACTTAATAGTTTTCAAATTGAAAATTCCCAGGGAATAAACCGGACATTTGCATCATTAGACAAACTATTCATGAGGTGACCAGCGTGCAACGAACATATGCTTTTGAATGGCATGCCATTCATTGGTCAGTTGACCGGCCAATAACAATTCCCCCAGAAAGTCGCGACATTGGATTGGTCGGTCCGATTATTTTGACTAACAATGTGTAAGTCTCTGGATTTTACTCCTTAGACGTTTAAACACGTCAACTTGAAGTGACAGTAATATTAATCGAAGATATCCTAATGCCAGCAGACAGGTACGAGAACACTCTCATACGTATATACGTCTTGTCAGAACTCGATAACTTTTACTCTACATCAGCGCAAATCCCATGAACGACTTTCACTACGGTGGTAGAGGAAGAAAAAGTTATTATCCTTGAAGTATTTATTTAGTAAACTACTGTCGTCATTCTTGCAATAGACAATAAAACAAGCTGATGAACTGGGTTATTTACACTATCCTGATAATCCAATGAGTGTGCTTAAGCAACTCCAATATATATGAATATTCTGTAATCAAATGCATTTTGCCTGTGCCAGTAAACGCCGTTGAATTCCTTACTCGACGAAAAGACAATTATCGCCCTTTGTTTATAGTTCTCTTCAACTCGTTGTTATTGACAACTTTTTTCCAATGACCTTAATGATAAAACGACCTCCAAGTGACTTCCACATAATTTTAGCCTACTTCATTGACCTTTGTAAACATGTGAGCAGAAATGCAGGTAACTTGCAAAATACACTGTTGAAACCTTCTAAAAGGGTAGCTAATTTTAAAGTAAACTGATTGTAACCGGAAAATCTAAATAGTATTACAATTTTTAAAATAGGCAGGACTACAACTTCCTTGAAATTACCATGCTTATGGATGACAATTATCGAAGCGAAACGTTTCAGTCGTACGAATAAAGGTGAATGGACCATGTTTTGTTGTTAGGTTTAAGGAAAAGACAAAGCATGACCGAAAGTTGAGATAAACTTTTCTAATGTAGTAAAAATTTTGTATTTTATTTTGCGTTTTCCATTTACAGGATCTACATTTCCGGTATGCATGACATTAATGAGATATAATTGACCAACTGTACGAATTTGTTGCGTACACCTCCACACGATTCGAACTGAGCATTTTGGGAAAAAATATCTGTTAATTTCTTGCCAGAACATAAACTATAGAAATGGTTTATTCACAGTCAACTGATTAATATGATGATCGTAACAGGTTTGACGTAAATTATCAAACCGAATTTTGAGACTAATTCTCAAGGGAATTTAGAAAATTGTCTCCAGCCTAAAAAATACTACACAGCGGGTTGTTCAACTGCTAAGTCTAGTTGCTTTCAAATTTATGCAAAGAGACGTTATTAAATTTTACTAAAACTGGGTAAAATCTAAAAATTATTTATTTCATGTCAGTGTGGTTGCCGGCGGTATAATTATGAACCCATCAGTTACAGGTAAACTCAATTCATATTCTCCGACTGAAGATTACAGCAATTAGTTATCAGTTGTTTTGTTGTACTCCTGGGAATTAGCGTTGTTACATGCCTTATGGCCAACGCGTGCTTCGTACCACAGTTCCGTGTATATTGCACATAAAAGATGGATACGGTGCGGACTAAATTGAATTTCTCTAAGTTGGTGATCATTAGCTGTCTTGCGATTACTCGAACTTGCTGATGGCTGTGAAACAGTGGGAAAAGTTTAATCCGGCATTAGCCTACTTTGAATCGGATTTCAGCTGTTATGCTGGTGAGTAAGCTTCCTAAACATAGCACTTATGCATTCAGTGCTTAAGAAAACTAGTCTGCGGAAGATCGAACAATATAAAACACGCAGTTATGTGTCTGGTTTTCATCGCGCATGACTTGTCACAGTTCTCTCTCAGTAAGCGTATGTGCCAGATAACAACTGATTTTGTTTGCCTCGTGCACAAAACCTTCGGGAAGAACAGAAGGTTTTCCAACTAAGGTTTACGCAGTTGATGTAAGATCACTGCGAAAACAGAGATGAGCTATTTTTCCGGCAACTATTCTGTTGCTGAATGCACCTAGACATCGCTGATACAAATGTTTAATACACTTGGAGAACGGGGGCCAAATATTTTCCTCGGAGCAAAATGGTAATCCAAAATTCCCACGTTTAACGACTGGTCTCATCTTCTCATCCGCTATCTAATTCTGCTCAACAGAGCAAATAGTTTTGAAGGGACTGTCAGTGATCGTTATACGTCTCTGTTTTGGAGATCGGGGTCATTTGAGGCAGAATTTCCGTGTTAAATGTGAATGGTAAAAACAGCAGTATGCTTAACCGAACAACAAATTCATCACATACAAAATGAGCGCTGGGGATGTTTCCACTCCTGAGCTTTATGTTAGATTGGTTGAGTTCATTGCTGTTATCTTGTTGTATCCGGATTCATTACCAAACTGCACACAGATTTTCTGAACCGAATTAAATATCATTAATCTCATGTTCTTAGAATATACTTGCTCTACTCAAAATTGACACTGTCATCATCTCATCGATGCTAGCGAGTTTCCCCACTTAGTAAGCTATTCCGATAAGGGAACAAATGCATTTAGTTCTGGTTGTTACCCATTTTACCTGATAGTTAGTAGTACATAGATTAACTCCAGGGAATTGTTTAATTTAAAAATGTGTTGCAGCTAGGCCGCCATCGCGCTAGTTTATTTAAACACTTTAATTTTGAGAAATTTAAAACAATGCTTTCCCTTGATCCATTAGCCAGTAACGATAGAAGGTATACGTGGCGAGATGTTAACATTTCGTATACTCTGTTCAGTCACGAACGTAAAACATTTGAACCTTCCTTTCAAAGGCGATCATATCACGACTGATGTAAGTCAACAATTACAGTCTGCTCTAACTCGTACGTACCCGGCGGCTGAATTGCTATTGCTACTCACAACTAGGTGTGTCACTCAGCTTATTCACAATCGTGTCCTACCGAAATAGTCTGTCTCATATGTAATCAGTTCACTTGCAGTTGCGGTGACGTCTATATCGGCAGAACAGATGGGTGCCGACGACAAAGAATGGCTGAACATATGCCCAAGTTCGAATAGAATAGTCAGAAGACACAAGTTACTATATGAATTCATTTCGCACACTCTCGTCAGTCGTAAACGTGTGACTAGCATGAAAACAAAACCAAACAAGACTTAAATGAAACGGTCAAAAGTACAAATCAGGCTGGATCGTGATTGGCACTCAAGTGGTTGGTGCGCACCATGACGCAAGAGGCAATGGCAACAGAGCAAAGCATCGAAACAGGTCACGTTGTTGACCCCGCCAATTCGTTTCAAATGTTGTTGCGTAATCGGAATCCGAAGTTGCTTGCCTTCTCCGAAGCTATGCCAATCAGTACTCGTCGTCCGGTCCCGTGTGTGCATAACTGTTGACTTATGCAGTGTGTCTGCCCCGGAACTGATAATAGTCTTTGTTTTGTGTAAACCCAACCGTTGATTTTATCTGATGTTGTTGCTATCCGCATGTCCTGCATATTCCAATGTTCTACGTTCGTGATTGTAGAGAGTAAACGAAATGTTAACGTCTCGCGATGTATATCTTCTATCGTTACTGGTGAACCTTAGTTTTGGACAAAGTTTATCAACCAAACAATACAAAATAAACGAACCAATGTAAAGTTAACAATTAAGAATTGTTGTTTCGTTGTGATAAGGGTAACGTCATAAATTATCGCAAATTATAATAATTTTATTTCTATAGAAGTCCCCTCAATTATAAGCGACACTTTATTCAGAAAGCGAACTGACAATGCAACCATCGAGGCCAGTTTGAGAAGAATGAGTAATAAATGTGAGACTGGAAACAAAATAACCGGTGCAAGACAGGTGCAAAAAAGTTTGCCCCTATGGTAATTATAATACACCGAGTTATCGAGTATTTTAACGGCTGTTAATTTCAAACGTTTCCAATTGGCTGTCTTTTAACAGAAAACCACTCTATTCAGGTCAATGATTACCACACTGTAGCCGTCGTAAGACATGGATTGCAGGTTAAAGGTCTGTTTAAATTAACACCATTGTAAAAACAGTCAGAGATTGGTCGCATATGACTTGAGGTGAAATAGGGTGAGCAGTATCTCAGCTACAGTCAAAATGAGCATCACCCGCTTATTTTACGTCAATCTTTGCATGACAGTACGGTCAAAAATGTGACGTATTGAACACAGCAAACGAAGTTGCAGGGATTGTTACTTACAGTGAATATATCTATTTATTTCCATCCTGGTGGCGTGACTTACGTTGAAAATGAGAATCAACTAAATGCTAATGGAAGGAAGAAGGCATGCATCTATTTTATGAATTTGTCAGATAACAATTCCTATAAAAATCTCAATCCGTCGTGAGTTTGCTTGTACAAGCACATAATCAATGTCCGGAATGAGGGCATCGGCGACGCTGGAGAGAAGGCACCGAGGAATTGTATACAAATATTTGTCTTCAATATGCACTTAAGTTTGATAATGACGTTGGGCTAGCCGACATGTTTACAGAACAACATGAGGACTGTAAAATCGTTGTACATCCGAGCGAATATAACTAACAAAACAGTTTTAGTTCAGGAATATTTCAGATATGTAATTTCACTGCTTCACAAATGTTAGAATATGAACATTTCAAAATATTGACGTTTTAATTTATCTAATCAGTTGCATAATGATAGTGACTAGGGCCTAAAAACACAAACCGGAATCACAGTCTGGAGGTCAGCGGCGAAGAATTCGAATTGTGGTCAGGGTACTGTTTTTAACTTTCTGCTCAGAAGCACTTAAACCTTGGATGTCTTAGCATCACACTACATCAACTGATTAGATCGATATTATGAACTAGGCTGGATCAACAGTAACGCCAGATTCTGTGCTGGTATTTATTGCTGCAAAACTGTTAGTCTAATAGACTGAATTTAGTATTGGCAGAATTATTTGGCCATTAATTAATGCAAGCTCTGACTATGTCTACCAGAATATCGATGAATGTAAGCTTTATTCAAAGTGGAGATGATTGGCCTTGTTGCATTCACCGTTTTTCATACTCAAGTTGGCAACAGTACAAACATTTGGATTGAGGGAGATATATGACGCACAACAAATCAAAACATCTGAAGAATCATAGTGACAAATGTTATACTTTGAGAGCTCTATAAGTTGTTTACTTTCACGAAATTTCCCAGGGAGTCTTTTGGTGAGTAATGAAAATGTTTCACATAATTTGAATATCACACACAAATGACCGTGACTATCACATTCCCATAGGCTTTCCAATCGGGATCTTTCGAAAAGAAGCAATAGGCTTGAGTTTAGCTCTGGTTTGAGCTCGTCATCAGTGCATATCTTTGCCACGGCGATGACCAGGACTTTACCAATGACTTTGTTAGGTAACCGTGTTGAAATAAACTACATCCCTTACTAGTCGTCAGTAGAGCAGTTGTCAACAATTGCTGTTCTTGTGTCAACTAACGTTTTTCACAAATTTGTCGCTCATTGAAAATGAAACCTTTAACAATGATATGGGTGTTATTTTACAAAACTGAATATATCGACTGGCTCATGTGACACTGCGATAAATCAAACGAATTATCCAGCTGTTACATTACCACGTGAGCATTTAAAATTTTCTGACTGATGCTGAACTCAGTTTACTGATTGGTGTTTTATTATCAGTTTGCGCAGGTCCTGTATGCAATTCCTATGAAGGACATGTTTACCAAAAACGAAGCATGATTGATAAACAAATTATGTGAGCTGATAATGAGTATATCAGCTGTAAGCTTTCATAACACTTGTCTCATGAAAAGATTGTAGGTTTAAATCCAGAGGAGTATTGTTGACTATGCGGTTAATTTGCTTAAAAGCTGTTCTATCGAGTTCAAAATACGTACTTTTTAGAGACATAAAGTGAAATATATTATGAAATAATCGGAAGCGAATTTATATCACGACGAAAATATGGAAAAAAAGCGTTAACGAGCACTATGTAACTTTGTTCATTGTACTTACTAACTTTTCAATCACGTGAGCGTCATAATTGAAACAGTATGCCATATTTGCACACTAATCTGAAAGAGTCTGTGGCGCAGTATGTTGACAGCAGAATGCGTGGCGCTGAAAGAATCAACAAGCGATCGAGCAAGATCGTATCAGACCGAATTGTTCATGGATAGGCTGAAACTCAGTGGAGCACCATCTTTGTCTGCTTGAGATGGACCATAATTCTTCAATGTCTGACTTTCACTAGGATGCGGACGTACGTATTGTGTTACGCAAAAGAAGATGTGCAAACAACTGTTTGTAGCCGTATACTCCATTCTTTTTCAGCAAATAACTTATTTTACGACATAACTTCAAAATTCACCTCGTCCAAACGTAATCGAACAGTGTTCTGTGCATGTACACAACCACAACGCCAAATAACCTAGGTTTGTTGTTCAGTGTGATGTACTTTAACTACTTCTACTGCCCGATAATTTGGTAATGTTCACATATCAAACATTGTTTTTCATTAACAGGCAACGTCAAGAATTCGGCTGATATTTTCGTGTGCCGCAAACACGAAACCTAGTCACAGATACCATCGAACTGAAGGCTCGTTTTGTGACCTGTCTGTACCTTGATAGGGATCCTGAATTTCAAATCCAAACCCGGCACTTCCATTCTAAATTTAGTGATTAGCCTGCCCAATAATTTTGAACGAGCGCCTTGAAGTGTCTGTCAAAACCAGTTATTCTCAAGAAACTTTGACTAATAATAGTCCTCGTATACAAGAAGGATTCTCAATCCAACGAAGTTGTTGAATTTATTCGAAAATATCCAATGAAGCCATGCTAACAAGGTGGCAAGAAAATTTGTTTTTGATCTTCAAATTAATTACAACAAAATGACTAAGAAAACAATAACTCGAGTGAGTCGTCCTATTAAGGGAGACCCCATGGCCAAAGTTATCGCAAGAAAGCACAAAATTCAGTCAAAACCATCTACTTTGCCGCTCATCGGTGCCAGAGTTTGCGTTCAAAACCCGTTATCTTATCACAACTCAAAGAAAGCTCCCATATTCTACAACCAGTTGCTGTGTGTGCGCATTTGCTTGAGCGTGTCGAGCGTCGTACGTCGGTCGTACTAGGAGGCGATTGTTTGATACAGTGCGTGAACATCGTCCTCCGTGGTTGAACAGTGGAGTGAGTAAAACGGTTTCACGAATGACTGTTGCTCATTCGAGCAACTCTAATCATTTTGTCCGTGGGAAAAACGCTTTGCATTTCATCTACCAAGTGCAAGCAATCGGCCAACAGTGGTGAGGCTCCGAATACTGACCGTTGCTAAGGCCACTGGTATCCGATGGTGCACCACTAACCCTGTGCGTTCAGAATTTCCGGCGGACAGTTGATCTTGCCAGGCCCATGATCAGCCAAACACAATTTAGAACAGTCATTTAGTAGCAAATAACAAACACGCGATCCATAACCTCTATTGACAGTTTTTGTGACTCACCTTGGTTACTCATTACATATTTATTGTGCTGTAATTAACCTACTCATCAAACAGAAAATAAGTTCTCGTTGCTACCTTGTTGTCGTATCGAAATCAAAGCTGACACAATGCTTGTCTCAGCATCGTCAACGAAATGTAACAACAATCCTAGTTTCATCCTGACTGTGTACCGTGCGCTGTAGTCGGTCGTAATTATTAAATTCGGGCATTCTCTCGATAAATATTTCGCGTGAAAAATGATTTATGAGCCGTAGTTACATTCACGTTGGCGCTTCAAATATTGACCACTTAAACCTCCTTGTCAGAGAGCTCATGTGATATAGATGACATGGTTGGGCAGCAAGTCTGTAATGTAGCCACTATCAGCCGATATATATATGGCAATGCAACTTATTGGATGCAACATGCTTCAACTCACTATTAACTAGCTTAATTAGTGATGACACCACGTGGACTGTGAATTTCTCACTATCACTTTTTTCTACAGTCAAACGCACTCACCGGTCTGTTGTGTTTATGCTCAAAGAAAATACCAAAATTGTTAAGAGATGTGGTCGATCAAAATCTCGTTCTTGTCAGTCACCAACACGAAACGATAACCTACCGGCTAAGAAAATGGGTGTGCACAAATAGTGGAGTTTATTTTGCTAGCAGTCATAACTTTGTCTCTAATACGTCTGAATATTTGAAGTTTTGGCCAATGTACAAAGAATCCATGTAGGCAGTGAAGTAGATTAATACGAACGCAGTAGGAGAGTGTGAAGTACAAGAGTTGAACAGGTTGATATATTAAAGTGGGTTATTCAATTAATTATTGGTCCTTGTACAGTAGACTTCCGTGTTAGTATTAATTTCACTACCGTCCGCTTCTATCCACACAAGGGTGGTTTCTTAAGGTGTATGCTTAGCGCTTTGGAGAAGCCTATAGTGCGCTTGTTTACATTCTAGCAAATAACATGGTGGACCTTTCAGCGTTTTAGTGGCGATTCTAATCGCCAAGTTTGGATAATCAGTAATCATTTCTGGATGTGCTGTTCGATTCGAGTGTAGTATGTACTCACTATCCTGCCTACATACTACAATCTACATTTGCGGGCAGATTCGTAAATAAGGTTTGATTTGACGAATGTTGGAACCGGAGTTTTTTCAGTGTGGCAGATACGCGCGTTGTTACGTGCAGTACAGTGAGCGTTGGCTGTGCGGCTCACCGCTACCTTCCGTCTCCGTCTCATCAGGAGTGCCACGCCATCACCCTTGTATGGTAACCATGATTACGGTGACTTACGAGATGGTGTGACAACTGGTAGGACGTCGACTGATATGAACACATTCCCTTGCCCATTCGATTAACAGTTCGTGTATTTGACCGACGAAAACGAACAGATTATTGCTCCAGCGTGTAACTTACGTAGAACTTTTGGACTTGTTCAAACGCACACGAGAGTAAAACCGCATCGAAGGGCCTGAAGCCAAATATTTTTCGCAGTTCTATACTTCCCCTATCAAATAGACTGATCAGCTAATGCAGGATGTCCACAGTTCTGTGCATCTAAAGTAAACGGGAAACCCCACGTTCTTTCCGTCCAATAAAACGTACAAAATTCGTTCAATCTATGGTAGGCAACGAGCCTAAGTTCACAGCGATTGCGTACTATAACAACGGCTGCCCGGAATGATAACACACTTGAAACGTCTTTACAAGTATACTGGATGAACAAGAGATAACCTTGTTTACTCGATTGCCGTTCAAATGAGACTGCCACGCAGGGTGGCTAACAAATAGACTCAACTGCGTGATCAGTGGACCTGCGCCACGGCTGAATTCCCTGACGAATTCACCACAGTCTACGTTGCTTATTTTTCTAATAAATATAAACCGTCCGTTAGGATCCCACCTATCCGTAGCAAATCTTTCGTTCATTCATATCGATAAGGTTGTATTGGTAAAACTCATCGGGGCAACTTCAGAGACAAACTTGGGTACATCTCCCAGCTTGCTTATTGTGCTGCGAAAATCGATCGATCAACAACTGCATCCAGACTCATCAAGTCACAAAGTGAGCATCACCAAAATCTTGACTAAGGGATTCAGCAGTACTTTAAATTTCAGATAACCAGTTAAATGTTATTCAAAACATGACACGCTCTATAATCGAGCCTATCGAACTCAGGTCACTTGAGTCAGTCGTTAGCAATCGAAAACGGTGTGTTCAGCCGTTGGGCCTGCCTTACTCCCTAGGCTAACAACTGATCACTAACATGTGTGGTAAAACCAGTGGACGAGCATTCCCCTATGAATCAGTCTAGCCATCATCACACAACGCAACATGAATCTTTTTTACTCGAAATTAATGTGAAAACGATTTCAGTCTGAATGCAAATCCTTCGTAAACTCTTACCACTCTGGTGATGAATTTTAAAGCACTGTTCCCCTGTCAACATCACCAGAGAGGGTTGAAGACATACATTACGACACGTTAAGATTTTGTTTCAAGTTGCAAACGTAAGACATGTTGAAAAGCATGCAAGCAGACAGACAATAGAAACGACGGTCAATGGGCGCCTATACACTTCGGACAAATATTACGTAACCAACAGCTGGATAAAATGGTGGGTTACTCCTAACCGTTTTGCACATGCAACACCGGCTGATGCGTACAGATCAATAAACCCTCGTCCAAAGTCAGTAACTGCGGAGTCTGATCGCGTAACAATAGCCTGAGTGGATTGACATGTCAATTTGGTATATTACTGTTATGATGTTTTTATCAATCTATGCTGTGGGTTTTAATACAACAGTTTCGCCTGGTTAACATTGCTGTCCTCCGTCGCTTTACCCATTTCGAGACGTCCGGTAATCACCAACATGGTTATCGATTTGTTTTGCGTCTTTCCACGGTAACTGTAGGTGAACTGGTGGACAACATCAGAAACAGAATAATTGAACGAACTGCACTCACGGCTATTTACAACAGATAATTCGACAGTTTATGCTGATCGCAAATGTACAGTCACATACACACCGCATACTACTTGGAATTAACAAAACATGTAACTGCTTCACGTTTGCGCACCAGGAGCATTGTCATTATGAAACGTCAAGCGCACATTTGTTTTACGAGAAGGCCGCTGATAATAAAATTACCTAGAAATTTTTATTGGTGTTCACAGTGTTTACTTCAACTTCTTTTTCTTGTATCCCGCGTTGAGGTAGTCATGCTATGCTATAGTATGATGTTTAAAATTAGTCGCAGTTCGTTACCAGCGAGTATTGTTGTCGAGTTATTCTCATCAGATTTTTTGTGTGCAGACATCAAACAAACTCGTGCAATGAGTTCGGAAAATCTGAAGAGATAGTTTGGGATGCGTCAACTACGTTAAATTAAATAGAATACCAAGTGTACTGCTAGCAAAATAACCCGTCTGTACACCAGACTGAGATATCTAGGTTATCTCGTTCCCATGTGACTTGTTATTTGAGCCCGTTTAAATCATCACGAAACACATGCGCTCTGGGACGTATGAGCACTGCCCTCCTCCTACGATGCATTGTAAATGTAACTGCACGAGAGATGTTACAGATATCGTCTTGGCGTACGTCTATCTGGAGGAGTTGACTCAACTGAATCATTTGACATTGTATCCTAACAATATATAGCCAAGAAAGAGAAAATCTACTTTGTATACTTGATACATTTTGGACCTCAAAAAATAGTAAATATTTACATGGCAATCCTAAATTTTTATCATTTTCCTAATGTTTCCCACCTATTTCGATACACCAATTTGGTTAGATAATCGTGCAAATATTTTTAAGCTAGTTCATAGTTCCTTATCTCGAATGTTTCGTATCAGGTTCTTGTCCACAACTAGGCTGAGTACAAATTAGTCTATATTTATGCATGGCAACAACTGCTACCGATTGGTTTTTTCCCTCAGTATTGTCGTCCTGGTAGCATGCTACTAATAGTAATCTATACTTCACTATATGATCCCTCTGTATTTTGTGACTATTGTTTAGTTATTAGCGGTCAGAATGTAGAGCGGTCGGATGGTAGAATTCTTTGCAAGAGTCACGAAACACGATACTAAGAAATGAGGGTATACTTACAATCGACTGTTTCTTCTTATGAATCTAATGGAGCATAGATATACTGTACTTTTTATCGCATGTTGAATAAGGGTGATATCCACGTAAGAACGAAACACCTTTCTCAAAGAAAAAAGTATTCTGTCCCCGGAAAGTTGTAGGATAAATGCCTGTTTGACTCGCAAAGAAGTGTCGGATTCAGCCAGTTTTCAGTTTTCATTTCTGTGGTACTTTGCTGAATACTGTCGGGATTTTTTTTGGAGGACAAAGCGACAACGAAAGACTGGATTGTGGGTCAACTTGTGCATTCTTCTTGCACTTTGAGAAGGACAAGTTTCCATTGGAGGAGTCTTGTACATTTGTTGAAGGGCGTCTGTTCCTGCTGATAACTTTTAACTAGCTTTAAGGAAGTTGGGTTGAGTAGAGCAAAACGTAATCAGCATAGCTTTGTGCAATCGGCAAGGAACATCAGTCATTTGATACAACATCACTATGGATCACACGGTCTGTCGCACTGCTGTGAGGTCATTACTGGTTAAGTTCTATCTTCTACAATTCTGTATAGACCAACCTAGTTTACTTGCACGATCGGGTGAAAAGCAATATCTTACTTAGACTAACGTTTTCCCGAGAGTTACAATCTGGTTTAAAACATAGCGGCTGAACAAAATTTACTTGTAAATATGTCCGAAGTATTCACAAAAGTGTGACCATTGGAAGTAGGTCATCCTGAAATCACTGCAAAACATAACTAGCGACTACCCTTTGGCAATCAATCATTTAACCTGTAACTCCGTGTGTCGCAACATAAGTGTCAAACTAGTTTAACGAGTGACGATAGAAGTCGTACGTCGTGAGATGTTAAAATTCCGCTAACCTTCTTCAGTGACGAATGTAAGACATTAATATATATAGGATATGCGGACAGTAACAATAATAGAAACGGTCAACGATTGGGTTTAAGTGAAACGAAGCCGAATGTCAGTTCCAGGGTAGACAGACTTCATAATTCAATAGTTCATCAGCACACACGGTCGATCGACGAGTAGCGATTAACAACACTTCGGAAAATGCAAGTAGTTTAAAATTCCTGTTGTCATGCTACATTGATCATAATGTTTCAGACAGAACCGTGAATACTGGGCACATATTCCCCCTTCATTAAACTGATGAAGTTTAAAATGATGTAAGAGACGAATAAAATGTTGGCAACTAGGTTTCTCAGCCCTGTTTTCTAGCACCTGAAAAGCAGTCTGCAGCCGTTTTAGTGTACTAGGTATTAGAAGATACGGAGTAAACAGTAACAGAACGAACCACATGTGTTACGGAGTTATTTGGACATTGAAGCTAAGTATACATCATGCATGTTGCTGAGTTTTTCTTCATCTCCTATTTAATCCTACAACGCTGCGAGGCTATTCTGTTCTGATGGTTTGATTCAGTGCTAGATCCAATTGTTCACTCGTTATGTCTTACTGAGAATGAAGGCCAAATTATAAGCGTCCTTTGAAGGCATTATAAATATATTATGTCAGATTTCACTTTCCGTTATGAAGCAGACTAATAACAACTATACCACACGGTTTTCCATTTTCATATCAGCACTAGTGAGAACATGGATTCATGACAGTATAACTAAAGTATATATGGGATCTAGAGAGAAAGACTGATGAATCACAGCAAAAGGGCTTTCCGAAGCCGGCAGCTTGAAACGTTTTACATTTCAGGGACATTTTGTTGCAATTAGTTGAACTACCTGTCGACTGGACAAACGTAAGTAGTCAACCGTTAAACACTATAAGTTGAAAATGCATGAAGCATTTAGTTCATTATGGTGCACTAAGACTGAGTTGAAATGATGAAATTTAATGAGTGTTATATTGGTTTTTCTTCTAATGTTTAGGTCGTGTCACGACTGGTTTGAAATTCGTAAGACAGCCAGTTCGACCACGTGTTTTATATCTACCATTATCACCAACCCTAGTTTGACAAAGTATGCACTCGACAAAAGCGGTCAAGTGTTTATTCGGTGTATATAGCATGTACATTGACCTGACTACATGTAATCGAAAATGTTCAAACGTAGATTTTGGACGTTCTGTTTGTGCACACTTAAGATTCTAGGTCTATCTTGGGGGATTACAGTATGGAGCGTTGCCTGAATATTCCATATGAAGGTTCATCTCAAAAGTGTCACTACAACGAACAAATGCAATGCCGGAATATAAACACTCGTAGAAACTTTACGGTTACGTTCTACAATAAGGGTAATAGCTTGATCTGTGAATTAAGAAACGCATAGGGTTGAAGATATCCGTTTTTGCTGACCGTGTAACACTGACGTCAAAACACTTCATGGATGTGCACAAAATGTGTTGGTGTTCTTTTACAGCGTTTGATTATCTACGTGGTTTCTTGAAATTTTTTTCGCAAAACAGCCATATTCATTCAACCTTCATTCGATATCATAAGTGTACGGTCCTGTTTTTCAGTTTTTTTTCACATGACATTGAAGCATATGCCGCCACTTTATCGTCAAATGTTCAAGATAAATTTCCATCGACAAAGTATCATTGCAATCAGATTTTACATTTTCCTGGAAATCAAACCACCTGGTCAAACAACGGATGAGGTATGATGTTCTCCGTTTGGACTAGTTTAAATCTGGATGGTCTGGACGGATATACCAACCATTCACACGATTAGCGTAGACCACCATATTTTTCAAACTGCATCACAACTGTAAGTTACTGTGATGTTTGGAGGATTTTAATTCTGGCAAACTTGAAATTGGTGACGTTGAGTAACAGGTAGAATGTGCAGTCCCATGAACAGATATTTCCTCTTAAGTTTATCTGCTTTTGTTCTTGAAATTTGCGATGCACAGAATGAACATACTAGTTGTATGGTCTGAAAAACATAATTAGCCGCAAAACTGATAAGCTGTCGTGGTCAACTAGCATTATGATCGTACGGCAAGTCGCTGGGGGTATGTTGGCCTGACCCGTCTGCAGCATAAATCATAATTTATGTTCCAATGAGCACCTAAGCGGAGAACGCAGAATGAACAGAACGGTCTTAATGAAGAAGTGTTGAATAACTTATCAACAACATGGGTACACGTATGATGAATGGACGTAATAACTTCGTCAGAGTTCCGGCAAGTAAGCCCTGTCCTGAGCAGGTGTTTAGTTGACGGAAATTGATTGTTGGCACAACCTAATGTCTAGTGTCGCGACTAAAACCCTGTAGAATAAAAACTCTATTTCTGCGCAGGGCATTCTGCTTTTACATCTTTTACTGAAATTAATGGATTTATTTTTAAAGGAACACCTAAACTTGAACTGATAACACAGAATATAAGCATAACTAACGGCCTGACTTCAGCGGCGTTAAGCAGATTCCTATACGTAGGCTGAAGTGAATCAACTAGTTCAAGCTTATTTGTGCAAATCTTTTTTTCTAGTTTCCTGAACCTGCCAAAAGAACTACACCCAATGAGAGGTAGTAGTCAACATGTGTGGCCGTGGACTAAGTTTACATGATTCATACATCATGCGTCCCGTAACCATCTGATTAGTGTATTTTTGCAGACAGGC
Source organism: Paragonimus skrjabini miyazakii (assembly GCA_014338405.1). Classification (NCBI taxonomy): domain Eukaryota; kingdom Metazoa; phylum Platyhelminthes; class Trematoda; order Plagiorchiida; family Troglotrematidae; genus Paragonimus; species Paragonimus skrjabini miyazakii. The sequence continues at coordinate 32,538 of JTDE01000622.1, forward strand.
AAATAACCTTCCATGACGCACGTGTCCAGTAGACACGCTAACTCACTGCGAACGAAGCACGTCTGGTCTAGTGAACATTGCTTTGCCAAATGGGAACTGGACGGAATGGGGAGGAGCAATATTTATGTGGTGGAACAACAAGAAATCGATATTATTTTGTGGGGAAGAATATGCGAAGTAGAATAATGACCATCGCTGCTAAAATGTTCCTCGGTTAATCTAACTTGCCGTCAAAATGCATGTAACCGCACTGGCCTACGAATAGCAGTTTGAATACAGGTGACAGTTATCCAGTATGACGTGACAAACTTTGCAAAAAAACTGCAAACGCACCTTTCGAAAATGTCTGTATATGTCAATTTACACGACAAATTCACTGCAGTGAGCTGATACGTGTTGACGTAGCCTTCGAGTTAGTACGCTATCAGAAGATGAGCCAGTCAGGTAGATGACTGAGAAAATCAATGCCGATCAGTCACTCAGTGTTGAAATAGTCTATTGAAAATGTACAGTCCGATCATTTCACTAACCACGTCTAAGATAGCTCACACTTCACCTGGTATTTCTCCTGTCCCCAGAGGGAAGCAGTGATGAACTGGCTTATGTGACACTGGATAATATTTCAGCATCCAAGCGGATGCAGCTAAGCAAGTGTGAGAGTGACCAAATACTCCGAAGGTCAAACTATGGTGACAAGGGTTATTTAAAAAGATGTCATACATACGAATTCAGGAAAACTAAGTCAGTCAATAAAAGAATATTACTAGTGGATTTCATTGCAACATAAATTATTTTTCGGTTCACATCCGCATATTAATTCAAGCTTCTTCCAGCGGAAATAAAACGAAACCACATTTAGGAAACAGAAAGTCAAGTGTTATCGTCACATGAACATGAACATGACACAATATGGCCCACTATGGACTAAATATCATACTTCCTGAACCCATTTTTAATATTCTTCTGGATTGGATAATAAACATTCGGTTACAATGGACAGGGTGTGTGGTATTAACACGGACATTAACAGTGAAGACGGGAAGTGTGCTCCAGTTGACACTTCAACTGCAGAGCCGTGCTGGCCACGTGGGTGGCATTCACAGCTGCTTGAGTCAGTGAGCTGGCCAAATCAGATACTTCCTGTCGTTTTTTCTCGTAAGATAACACGCAAGTGTATATATGTATATCACGAGGCGAATCTTTGCAGGAGAACGCGTTTTAGATTAGTCAGCTTATAAGTCTAATATTGGTCCCGTCGACATTTGGTAGAACATAATAGGTTGGAAAGTATACGGAGAAACCAAGGTACACAGTGTAGCAAGTGATTGAGCCGATAATTTAAAGCAAGCATAGAGGACGTTCGAGTGATAAAGTTATACGATTACCCGTAGGAATTGTGATCAATTATTAGGAAGAACACTAAGGTTTCAATGGACAAACACCTCACATCACACTTTCTCGGAATTGCAACATATCAGACGATAATCGCCCTTTTTCTCTATTTCCTGGCTTAGTCAAACAAACAATTATCCATCAATTGTGTTCAAATATTTTTTGCCAGTAAATAAAAGTATTTACTAACATCGTCGTGTCGCACACCGTAGGGATGGCCGTATAGTTTTGCTTTTGATAAAACCGGTATAAACTGGTTCGTGTGCATTCTAATTCCTGGACTAACCTTCATAGATAAATGAAAAGTACTGTTATGTTCCGACGCCCAGATTACTCCTAGAGTCCGTGTCTTACTTGAAACTGTGGGCAATCACAAACCGACAGCAACTCTTGTTTATCCGAGGCTGGGCAGTATGCATTTTCCCAACCCACGTAAACTTACCGCCGGTTTACTGAACGCAAAGAATAAGAGCATCAACTTCAGTGGACATTCTGTAGCTTAAGGTAGTAACCTAAAGTTTAACCATATGCCTTCGGCAGAATATTCACAATAATTGAAAGTGTTGGAACAAAAACGAATAATCCTCCCAAACCCCTGTCGTTCATTGGAACCACGATAACTGATCTTCCCAATTCTGAGAACCGCTTTGACACATAAGCCATTGTCAGCGGCAGGAGTAAATATTAACCACGTATTGCGGCAAATTCAATCAGACAGAATGCTTCAGGTCTGACCAGGACTAGTTGAGTTATTAGAACGGACTGTTACGTAAACGCTTACATAAGTTCTATGGTAATTATCATCTGGTTCACAACACTGGCATTACTGAGCGCACACAAATCAGAAGGTTAACAAGGATTATGCAGGACTGCTGGCTCAAGTGAAATCAAAGGAGATTTTTTTGCTTTCAGGACGCATTGGCTTAAGGATCCGTTCAAATGGCAAATTAACAAACACAGATATAAGATCAGCATTCTTACTACTCTGACTGCAACAATTGCATCGGTGCGTGATAAACGATCATACGATGACATTTTGAAATTCGAACAGAAAAGTCAGAAACCGTTTTTGTAGAGTGCACCTTTCGACCACATTTTGTTGCATCTCATCAGAGGCATACAGCAGTCTGCGGGTTTATATATCAAAGTTCAGTTGACATTGTGAAGCTAAACAACCAAATCTACAACCACATAAACACATGCACACACACACATTCGTATACATCCGTTACCTGTGCAATCTCGTACTGACGAATAAGCCTTTCTGTACGCCGAAGGATGGCTTCCATTTGCTAATTTCTACCGCCTCCGCAAACCGGAGATGCCTTTGATATGTTGTTGCGTAAAATATCTGGGCAGGTCCAACTGGGGTCGACAGGTCAACAGGTGTTGAGCAATCGAAGACACTGGTAACTTGTGACTTGTCATATTCTGACTTGAGCCCGGTATCTAGATATCCATGAGCGTTTTGCGAACCCAAACTGGAATGAGTTTGTTGATCCGATTACGTAACTGCTGCTTAGTTCTGCCTATGGCTTGGCACCCACGTGAGAACTCACAGATGATATAAGATTTGGCTTTGAGCGGTAGCGGTAGCACTTATGATTACTCCGTATGAAGTTGTCCACGTGACTAAAATGCCCACTTTTCTATTTGTTTCAATGAAAAGTGACCCAGGCCATAGTTTCCTGTCTTGCTGCATATCGTCCGTCTCGTCAAGGTTGAAAAGCGGAGAAAAACAAGAACATACCAATCAAGTGCTAATGCATAATAAGAGATCGTGCGTTTCACATTGACTTAAAAGGGATCGAAGGGCGTGGATGACCGAAAGATTGAATTGTCGTATATGCACAACGCTCACCTAGACAGCACTTGTCTAAGAGATTCCTGTGTTGTGTCCATGTGTAAACTAAACTAGTGGATTAATTTGCCACTGCGCGTGAAGCAATGCACCTGAAATTTAACTATATTTTGATGAGTATTTGTGGATAAATACATCGATTTTAAGAAAGCTTACTGCATGGTGGCACTTTAATATATTAAGCTGCTCCTATGCACTATTAATTCAAAGGTTTGAATTGTTTTGCTTGGTGTTTTGTGCAATAAACTGAAAGTCAAAATGGAACCTAAAACAAACTACCTATTCAGAAGAATGCTGAAAATTGTTCAAATGTCTGAAGCTCTTCGGATTCACAGATGATTGATGTGGAGTACACGGTCGCAAGGTTTGTCGGAGCGTGTCGACTTTTTCAAAACATCTAACCTAACCGGTTCATTGGAGTTGTCAATGCAGTTCTGACGACACCTGGAGAGTAGCTTAATTCAGGTCAGAAGACTATTGAGCCTTATATTCCCCGAAATTTCAGGAGCAGGTAAAAAAGAATACCTGCCTGAAATACAACCAAATAAAAATCTAGATGCTGCACCCACATTCTAATGGCGTACATAAGGCGGCCAAACATTATTGTTTCAGCGAAATCTACCAGAATGTTTATTGTCATTGTTCAAAATAATGATATACATGCTAGCCCAGTTTTTTGTTTTGGTGTCCGGTTACAATCGTTTCGTTAGGAACAAGGTGGTACCAGTGAGTACGACCTTAACATTAAGTGGAGTCATACATTTGTATACAGTATGGTGATAGTTTCCGCAATGTCTGTCAGTTATAGGGAAGTCAGGGAGCGTCCATTTGACGGCCTGTGCGATTCAGTTCTTTCAGTTTCGGAACTTCAAGATACCGAGCCACATGACCATTCGCGACAGATTGTACACTGAACGAATATGATACAAACGTTGAATACTCTTTTGAATCTTCCGTTACCGTTTCCTCGAAATCTGTTAAAACATTTTATTTCGTTCCGTTACTTGCTGCCTACCATTCACAATTAGAACATCGATTGGACATCATTCAGTTATTAGCCATAGCACGTTTCGATTAGAAAACAATTCATTTTTCACCGTGATGATGTCTACAACTGGAAAGAGTACAGCATGTTGGCAACCAATGTGAGACATATGAAGTTTTATGATATCGTTACTTTGGGGGAATGGTAAAAAAGTTTGTGTAGCAATTCACCTTAACTCATGAGGTGGTCAAACAAGCGTTCACTCAAATAAAACTAGACGAGCATATTTAAAATACATGAATTCAGAAAACCCCCAAATGTTAGTTAACTACAAAGTATCGTCTAAAGAAGTTTGATCACCTGGAAAGCACCGGATTTCCAAAGTTCATTGTTTTACCCAAATATGAAGATTACTTTGCACAGTGAAACAGGTGCGATGGACAGATAGGAGAAAAAAAGGTTTCGGACGTGTTAACCACCACTAGGTGTGTGTCCATATTAATTAAGATACTTTGAGATTTGTCTGAATGTTGTACAATATCCAGTGGTAAATAAGAAGATCGTAGTTTATACAAATATACACTGTCCAAACTGTCTAGTTTGTTTTCCAGATCGGAACCCAAATAAAAACTCCTACCGGATAACCTACAGTAGAACAGACAGATTCCAAGGTTTGTGGTAAAAAGTAATCAGTGGTTTGGTTGAATCATTTTTCTCAGACTCGACGTAATTAGCTGGTAAGCGCTGATGATGAGGTAATTTAAGAGACCTGTGGCGATGCTTTGTCTAAATGAAGATCCCGGTCAACGCAACGGGTCTACAAGAGCGTGATCGAAGTTTACCGTTAAAACATCTTTGATGGGCAGTTAACAAAACGTCTCCACTGCCTTGTGTTCTTCGAACATACACTATTGACACCATGCTACGTTGTCAATCTATGAAGCCATGTGCAACCTTCTACAAGCAAAGATTTCGCAAAACAATTCAGTGGTTCGCAAAATCACCCATTATCAACGGAATTAACCAAGTCTGCTATGAACGGCACAATTGCTGATAAACGAGGTATCTACGAACTACTGTGAATTCCTGAGATTTGTCAGTCTGTGATGCATGAAAACTAACGATTTTATTCATTGAAGATGGAGATGAGCGGCGCTTTCTAAATGTCCCAAATGAAACTCTACACTGACGCTTGCACTCCAGAATAAATAGATAAAGCAGTGGAGAAAAGTGTGGTGAAGGAAGATGAAAATTATACACTGTTTAGAAAGGATATATTCCATCAGGAATCAAGAAGTCTGTACAAATATACAACGTGCTAATTTGGGGTTTAGCGCAGGTGAACTTTTCTAAATGTTATGTGTAATTCTTGTTCTGCTGCATACATCTGTACGGAGCATATTTATTCCACAAAATTAGTAGAACCTCCCGAATTAAGGAAACGAATTATAGCTTATTCGTTTTGCTCTTTATGGTCAGCTTTGTGGTATGGTGAATTCGGAGTACGGCCTTATTGTTCAGGTCTTGCAAAGTAGTTTAAATTATTTACCAAGCTCGACATTTTGTGGTAGAGGAGATTACCAGTCACCTCTACATAAAGTCTACTATTTCTGTAGAAAACTGTGTAGGTCATATCTGAAATTATTTAGTCAGGTTACTTTGCCATTTTTCTAGCATCAACCTTGTTCACCAGTAAAACACTTACACTTACTGGAAAGTTTAAAATAAAACGACACTGCGTAGTCAACTGTCTTTGGTTTTTTTGATTACACTTGTAATCCGGGGAAATAAATTACATATCGTCCTCTTCAGTGTGCTAGATACCATGACCCCTGGGTAGCTGGAGGCCATTTTTTTGATAGTAATACGCAATAATATAAGTATCTAGATATAACGTTTTTGTCAGTGTAACAGATACTTGAAATTACCAATGTATCACATGTTGATGACATGCCTGCCCACTTTTGGGAATAAAACTACATATAAAACGAATGCAGGAATGCCGCACAAACCAGACTAGACAACACACTTTTTTCCCACAGAGACTTGTCTGGTAAATTATACATCCGTGTGTTAAGGAATAACGGAAATCTTCTCGTCTCACACGATGAGCATATAAATATAATTACGCCGGAAGTGTACGAGCGTCTGTTTAATGAAAGCTAAAACAGAAAAATTCAGTCTAATTCGTAGCTGGGAGCGGTAGTATACAAATTTTGAACGTATGGATCCAGTGTGTCATGACTGCGGACTCTGGGATAAAGTCGCATTCAAACAATGCGGCCGAAGGTCGAGTGACAAACTGGAATGGTTCGTACGGTTTCACAGCCTCAGCGTTTGTCTATCTACAAATTAGGCGTGGGTCAAGAAGATTACATATCGTAAGTGAGGGGTTTTGTTTTAGAAAAACCATTCCTACTTGCCACTACTATTTTGTCAAAGCTGACATATACTAGATCTAGGTTCCTTGATCCTTACTCGTGAAGCAAGCAGCAGATGTATAAAATGTCCAAAGTCCGTTTCAAACCGTACACTTCGTAAACCACTTTAGAAATGATTGAGATGATTGTAGTCAACTGCTGAGCGATGACATTGCCCACTGTTTTATAGCAAGCGTTTAGATTTCCGGTGAACAATTCCCGTAAACAGTAACCATTGGTTGTTATGTAGGTTGAACAACACACGCAATTGACTATAACGCGTACTCCTTTCCACGGGAGTCAATGTTTGACTTTGGTGAGGCTCGTTAGCAGTGCACATCCTTGAAATGGCCGGAACTAGAACTCCGGCCGAGTTTTCATAAAACAACCATGTTAACCACTGCAACCTTGCCCCCACATTACTCACAATTTCGTGGCTACCTACAAATATCCAGATACTTTCGCTTACGAGCAATAATTTTCAAGTGGGAAACACTTTTATATTTATACACCTAACAGTAGGGTGAATACACTATTTAAAGAACACAGTTTTGATGAATACTAAAAGTGTACTTTACCGTGACATAACAAACGACTGGTGCTAAGATGTACTTTATAAACACATGGTAACAATCAGATAATAATTAAGAGACTTATCAAAACACGTTTCTATTAGAGTAAGGTTCTCACTAGTGCTGGCTACTTGATATCCAATTCATCATGAAATAAACTTGCAGTAGTGGTCAACCATCGTAAGACCTTTTGACAACTTGAGAAACTACCACATATGACACATCAGTAAGCTGAGTGTTAAGTAATATTACTCATATCTACCATAGCATTTTCGTTTGCAAAATATCTCAACCGAGTTAATCTCTGCCGATGAAGAACGAACTTCGGCTTGAATTCACGAGATTTAGAACCAGTTGATAATCACTGTTCTGATCCTTCGTTGAAAGTACAACATTAGGTTACCTTGCTGCATATAAATTGAGTACTTGTGAGATAATTACTTAAGGTGCCCTCCATTTTGCCCACTCTCCAATTATTGACCAAGTAAAAAGTTTGATCGATTATGTCGGTTAATACGTATGCTTCTAATGCCCGAAAACCTGTTGTGTCCGCAACTTTTAGCAATGAATCAAGTGTTGTTTACCTGATAATCTTCCAGCAAGATAGTTCATTATGCAATACCTATCAATTGGTGCAGCTCATCTTATACAAATATAAAGTTTTTTATATCTCACGACGACATATTTCGGCCAGCCAACTCAGCTTGAAAGAAGCAGCAGCAGCGGGTTATCACCTTCATTTGTTCCGCACAGGTTCTTTGCAGGCACGAATTGAACAGTCTCCTAGTTGAAAATACTAAAAAACAATATCCAACGTTCGCCTAACGAGATTCAATATGCTTTCACTGTAAGCTTCACAAATACATTTTGGAAGATGACCTTTGATGTTTTAATAAGCTCTTCCACGTTACTGGCATTGTTCGACTGAATTAAAACGGAGACCTTTGTAACTCATCTCGGTTCGCTTTTGTGATAATCGGCTGTGGTTGCAGAACATAGGCTCTGAAAACATTAATGGAAACGTTGAAAATCAACAGTTATGAACCAACCTAATTCAATAGTGCTTTTTTTGATAACGCACATCTATAATTCAAGTGTAACGTAAAACTTGCTTCAGACTTGTGTAGGATCTCTTGCTCAGTTCGCAGTTAAAGACACCAATGGAGCTAAAGAGATGTTTGTGAAAAATGTCGCCTTTCAAGTTGTTAACTTAATTTTGCAATGCATTTAAACTTAAGTAAGACAGTGTTTAGAAGTCAGTAGCAACCGTAACTTGAACAAAACGACGTGCAAACCTATAGGAATTTAGGCAACTTGGAGAAAGCTTACTTCCTCTGTGAAATATTAATTGTAATGCAATACTCAGCCTACTGACTGCGGCTCAAATTGCCTATATCACGTGATTCAGTTTGACTGTTAAAGCCTCAAACAGTGGTATATTTTTCTCGAGAAACCACCTAAATTTTGTATCAAATATTTTCCCATAGTATAGTGACATGCACTCGCTAATCGATAGAGGGCTGCAAGTATAGGTTGGTGATGTTGTGTTACATTGAATGCACAGAATGGGCGGGTGGACCCTGAGCTGAACAGTCTGGAGAAATATGTTTCTGACCGGCAAACAACCATGCAATTAGCGACAGTTTTTAAGCCATGTATCTGAACTAATGGTATGCTGGGGATCTAAAGGTATCATATGTCACGGTGGTAGGTACTCAACGTACTCATTGCATGCAGTCATTTGAAAAAGGTAGGCACGTCAGCTGCAAGTTGTTTAGGTCAGTTATATATGGGTTTTTCCATGTCTGCCGACGACCTCTGTCGTTTAGTAAACGGCCTGTTCTGTTTTGCAGGAACACGGAGAATGGTAACCCTCTTCTTAATCCTATATAGAATATACTGATATGTTATCCCAAGCTAAACCATTTTTTTGTTTTATATTTTCAACACTTCTGTCCACGGCTCAGATTTCGTTATTACCGTCCCTCTAGGTTTCGTTTCCGCGGGATTATGATTCACCTTCATACCAGCCGACTTGATTACGAAACCGTCAATCCACAGGCTTGTGAGTCTTATTGCTACGAGTTTTACGCCGGATACGGATGTGTGAGTAAAAACACGTGGTGTAGAGCCTATCACTTGGTTTCGGACACTATAGCTGTTTAAGATGGAAATGGATTCCGCCAACATGTGTTTGTTTGTATACCTCCAAATCACCCTTGAACAATATTTGTACGACTAATCTTCGTACGGCTGAAGGTTATCACCAATTAGTAGGGAACAAACAAAATTTGTCCATCCGTTTTCACCTTGAAATTGGTGTTCGAAATTCGTCGAACGTACATTGTTTTGATGAACAGTCAATAGAAAATCTCTTCTTTTACGATTCAGTGTAAATTGTTCCTTTTGAATCAGCCGCCTTGAAAAGTTTGTCCCGATTATTAGTCCCTGCTAGTTAAAATAATAACCTACTAATATAGACCTTGTGTAATGAGTGAAACTGTATCAACGCAATTGGGTTGTTATAATGAACATTTGTTTTCCGAACAATCATGGCGACTTTGTCATCTTTGTTGTTGATGCAGTTACATGTACACCTTTTGTACAAATCTTGACTGATGGCTAATTCGCTTTTATTGTGTGTCGATTACAAACATACTGGTATCTAACAAAAGAATCGGTGATTTGCCAGGCAAAACAAAATGACGATTTTGAAACAATACTGCTTTTGTGTGACTACTTTATAAAACTTTCCCATATGACGGAGCCATTTGACTTACTTAGGTAAGTCAATGGATATTGAGTTCCTACACACTAATGTTATTGACACCGGAAATGCAGTCTGACGGACAACTAGTAAACAACGGGATTTTTGATGCAACGTTCACAGTTTGGAACAAATCGAATCAGTCTTCGGCATAAGAAAGTGGGAGTAGCAACGGAAAATGTTATCGCGAATATGTCCTTTTTCAGTACAGTTTGACGTAGAACGAAACAGTGTGAGTTGCCAAAAATGACTGTCCCATAATATTTAGACCACTCTTGATTTGATGTTACCTTATGCATTTGAAACACACACACACTACATTGTTTTGATAGGAACAAACACAACTTTTGTTTTTGATATTGTTCATGCAGTCCAATCTGCTCTCTTGTACACTGTTTGTTCAGTCATCTTGCGTGTTGTTCGGTAACCCTTCAGTAAGTCCTCGGCAGTACTGTAGTACACACGGTTAGATAACGGTTATTAATAATCGTCGGTTCTAATGCGTTTGTAGATCACAGATTGTCCAGACTATTTTGAAGTTGGCTGAGCAATCGCCACAGTTTCACTTTTTGTCTACACTGTCGCACTCGCCCACAGCTGGCAACGATTGAATAGAAACCGTTTGAGTGTGTGACTGATCACTTGCACACAGTAATGTAATCCTCTTATTCTACACAAAGTCCCATCGATTATACTGTTGTTATCCCCATCCGATAGTCTATTGCAGGCACCGAAATCTTTGAACAAGCCCACCCGACAATACTTCAATTCGCCTGGATCGGTTGGCATAATCCTAACTCATAGGTAAAACCGTGCTCCTACCTGCCCAGGTTGCGAGATTCTCTACCAAACTCATTTTCTGTTCATGGAGTAATGCATGTATCATAGTCTCCCAGAAAAACATAAAAACATACTCTTCATGATCCTGAGAATGGCAGCATTTAAAACTCCTAGCACCAAATTAAGGTTTACAGTGCTTATATTACTGCCTATCTGAAGAAATACTGAGATTTTTACTCAAGACGTACAACACTGTTTTCTTTCTGTTTAGTTCTTTCTAAAGTATATTGCGAGATTTGTCATGGACGCCAACAGAACTGTCTGTAATGGCCTCATGAAGTTTCTGGTCGCCCTATTGTGAATGCCCAATAATTTCAATATGGAAATCTTACTTCACGCAAAACCTATGAGAAATGAATATCACTTGACATACTTGAAGGGACAAAAAGTCTGTTTTTTTTTCTACAGAATAAGTCTATTTAGGAGTTCCACTTCTCTGTTTTCCATCAACGTATTGTGAACTGTAATTTTGAGTGATATATTTTGGCTGCTACCGGTCTTAACAATGAGCCACTAACTGTCTGGATGCAAATTGCATAAAATATATGGCAAAGAAGAGACAAGCAAATATAACTGAGATACAGAATAAAAGGGCAGCCGACGACATTTACAAAAACGCATCACCACCGATTTCCCCGAAAGACTTTGTTACAGAACGATTCCAACCAGTGAAGTAGATAGTCACGTGATCCCCAACGTGATGATCAATACTTATTACCCAGATGTGCTGGGTGATCGAAGGTTTCGTAGTCAACAACCAAATCAATACCTATCCACCTGGCGTTCTCACTTGAAGGTCAGCTGTCACAATAGCGGTAGTGACGTAGTAGACGCTACTTCGGCGTAAGGAGTATACGATTCAAACAATTACTTTCAGCACACAGAAGATTAGAAATTCTATCGGAGATAGGCAAATGTGTAGAAGGACACTGTTCTGATATATTCAAGGTCGTTCAATGAGTTCCTCAACATAGCTCGGAAAGCGAATGCTTACAATTTACGTGTACATTTCCACAGACACAGTTTTACTGTCAGTTCCTGTGCAAAAATATCTTTATCAGTGTAAAATCGTTGAAAGCGATGGATGTGAGAAGAACCGTATGCATGTTTACAGATAAGAATAGGTTTGCAACAGCGTGAGATTGAAAATCTGAAAGTGCATACGGAGTGATATTAGGAATAAGGGGAACGGTCGGAGTCGGACAATGTGTTGGAAACAAACAACTATTGTAACTTAAATTACTGCAACACAGTAAGATGTGTGAGAGGAGTAAGATAAATACTGTTGTCTTTAAGAAATGATCTCACGGACCTGTTGAAAAAATCAATCTTGAGATAGAACGTCAGGACAAAATATAGCATGTCACCATAAATAATGGAGGAATAAACGTACATTCACGTGACGATGGGCGATAATATACTCAAAATGGAAATTTCATTTAACTCAAGCCCTACTTTGAAGGAAAACATTGTTGACCAGTACAGGCAATGTCGGCTAAAAGTTCATTTTACAGAAGAACTGACTAGCAAGCTTGTGACTTGAAATAGTTGTTCATATTACGCTTCCTCAAGACCAGTTCATAAACCATGAATGCATTTGCACTTACTGATTGGAAAGGAGCACATGTTAGTCCAACAAACCAACTCGGTAAGTCTAATGCCTATTCAATTTCGTTGTAACCAAGATGGTGTTAACCACTCAACTAGAGATCAGATAGACTGTCGGTGACGAAATATGATGATTTGATCGAGCAATCAGCTGTTATTGAACCGAAAATGTTTTTATATGGGAGGCTAATGCAGAATAACAATATACTGGGGTTTACCCTTACTACAGCCAATCGATGGTATATGTCCTTGTTACGACCGGGATGTGAGCTCTAGTTACACTATCATGAAGCCGCTGTGTTACACCCCTCAAATTAGACGCGATTACAATTATCATGTTGAAATTCAGCCATATTCCTCTGTGTGTAACCTCCGGGATGCATAGGTCACTTTCATATCAGACACAAGGTAACGCCAATCGATTATCTCATGGTTCCGCACTAGCGCATCTGGCCAAGCGTTCCTGTGTGTGCGGTTCTATCCAACGTAAGTTCAATGGCGTTGTGGTCAATCTAGTCACCTCACGGAAATGCAGCTGGAGCTTAAATCACGTTCATGTCTCAAATATTTACTGGTGACGAGTGAAAATCCGCAACTATGATACTGTCCTTATTTGGTTTATTAAAGAATCTAGATGAATGCCAAGTTTCAGATCACCTGGGAAGGTTGGCCGGTTTATATTATCCTAGTCAGTTCACTGTTGGTCTACTAGTAATAGGACAAGAAAACGAATTAACTCACTCGAGGCCGAATTCCCGATCTGCTCACCTTTCGATAGACATTCATGTTCGTGTTTGACAAATGACCAAGGGAACATGCCAGTTATGTCAGACATGGCGCAATAATTAATCGATCAGCAATGTTTTGCGTTTAGTTGCATGTGGACGCGCCTGCCGGAAACCGAGCAATTGTGTGAGCGTTCGCCCGCACAATGTGCGCGTCACGGTGAACCAAGCTTTCGCATGTACATAGATTGGACATTCGATTAGATCATTTCGAACCAGACGGTACACAGCTACATCGATTAACATCAATTTCAGTTTTGATAATAATGATTGGAAACCTGGGAACTTTTTGGCGTATGCTAGATTATGTAATCAGAACGACGTGCAGTGCAACCTAAATCCAAAATCGGTGACCAACAAAGTTCAAGGTGTCCACAAATTCCTTAATGTGGTATCTATTTTTCAGGCGTACTGTGACAACGAACGATGTGTCCAGGAGAGCGCAAGAGCAGAACAACATCACATATGGCGAAAAACAATGATGTTGCGGGTGTGATGACAGAAATGGTGAGGATTATGCCCGATTTCTCTTATAGCTAAACGACACGACGTTGGTGTGAGCAAAATGTTCCTATTCCGAAATGATTTAGGGGATGCCTTTCTTGATGCATTCGAACTCTCGGTCTCATAGATTGTTTTCAAATCATGTTCAACCAAGCCCTCTCCCGATGGACTTATCAACAAAGTTAATATTTTGGTATTCAAGAAAAAGTTATCACCCTTTACTAAAAGGGATAGGTTTGAAGTTCACGATAGTTATATGATAAACAAAACACAACTGGTTATAACTTCGACATTCTCGTCAACGTGTAAGCCAGGCCCAATTGAGGTAGAACACAATACTTCAGATTTACGTTTGTTAGGTGGAAAGTGGTGCACATATTTGCCAAGGCTGGTATTAAAACTTCGACCACACTTTCATGAGACAATCATGTTCTCC
>JTDE01000622.1:63438-90249 GCA_014338405.1 Paragonimus skrjabini miyazakii
GTCCATCAAGTATGCAAGTTTGGGTACAGCATTTTGAGGATAACGCACTTGTTTTGTAACATATCCATAAATAATGATCAATTTAAAGTCCAATCGGTTATTCTCTTTAGCCAGCGTCAACTAATAAACAATAGTTTCGAATATTTTTATTACACTACTTCATTGCGTAGATGGTTTTGAAACAGCAAACGGAGGTTGCTACCAAACGGCGCACATACTGGTCAAATTGAAGAGCGAAGACGCTTCAAAGCGACAGCTGATCAACTTGATAGTCGACAGTTCATGCGAAGGTCTTTAAATATTTCATCGGTTTAGTTACCGAAATTGAACATGAGAAATACTTGATCAGAAGTTTGGTGTTGAATGTGGAGTGAATTGATATGTTCAGTGGATCAAAGGCAAAACAAAATGACATGTTTTTATGTTGGTTGTCGGGAAGGTTTAAGTTTCAGTAAATATCTACCTGCAGGAAATGTATGTTATGAAAAAGAGTTAATGCTATATCGCCTGTAAACCTCTAACGGATCACACGACGGACTTTTAGTTCTACGTTTAACTTATTCATTCACGCCGAATAACAGAAATCGTATAACAGGCAGATATAAAAATTGATCCATGTTCTTTGTAACCTCACCTGCCATCGCTAGAAAGGGGACATGAATGCTTCTTCGATCACCAAGCCAATAAAGGAGACCGGTCTTGTAAACGACACCGCGATTGTTTTTCTAGCAACAGCCAGTGGTTCGAAAGTCACTTCAGGCACAGACTACTAAATACTGTATGTCAATTCTAAATGTGCAAAGCTTATCATTTCTGAGCATCTGTTAAACACATTCTTGATAAGTAACTATTTCCCGTGTAGGTTTAAAATATTGGCTTCAACCGTGTAAACAATTTGCTGTTCCACCGTTGTCGTGTAGTGCAATCCATGAGGGTATGTGCTGTGTTGTTATCACCATGGAAAACAGGTTCTCCGATTTTATTATTGAAGTCTGTAAATACACAAGTCTTGTTCTCTTTCCAAAAGACTGTGTTCATTTCTTTTACAGGTTTAGAACAAACAACGAATATTTTTAAGTGTTTCTAAGGAAAATATTCATTGTGTTTTTTCAGATCTACCGACCTGGCGCTATTGTTTAATATTTGTGTGCAGCTGAAACGTAAAAAAATCGAAAATTTTCAAAATACTGGCCAAGCAGATAGTGGGTTGCATGCCGAACTTGACATTCAAACTTTTACTCGCCAAACCGAGGTGCACAAGTTTGTTTCAGGATAGTCCGTTCTTATCCGGTTAGATCAAAGTTCAGAAAGCTACCGCCACAGTAAATCACTAAAAGGCAATCAACTCTCGAATTTCGTATAACGCCAGAAATTGTAGATGTTAATGTGCCTGTCCACAAAATAAATGCTAGACTCAGTAAACAGCTGAACACCAAAGTTTACCCAATACATACAGTGTGTTTTGATAAGTGTAATGGGTAGTTATGGTTGGCGGCATCCGAAACGGATTAGCCTGTCACAGTGACCAAAGCCAAAGAACACCCGCGCTTTAAACCATTACCGCAAGTGGCTTGCGCTGCACCACCTGCAGTTCCACTCACACACCACGTGTCCGGTGTAAACCCGAAGGAATAAGACTAGTAGGTGGGTATTTAACACACTTCATACATGATTACTAAAAATAAACATTTTCCCTAGTATATCAGTGAGTCAATTTTGTGGTTTTATCGAACCTCAGTAAAATTGTAAACGTTCCCGTGCCAAAACGTACAGTTACGTAAAACTAAATAGGTTTATTTTGCATGAATCTAAGGAAGTAAGTAGACTGATATACATGGAATAGTTATACGTTGTTTTGTATATTAGCAATTTCCTTACTGGAGGCGACAACTTGTCAGCTTGTGGAATAAGGTCACCATATATGGACCGAACCATGCTTTGGTCCAAAATCATTGTACACATTTCAGTTCATTCTCAATTTACGCGTTTGGTTAATTGTAGTTCTTCTCGGAATGAAAGTTGCAATCAACTGTAGATAGTCTACAACTTACTGGCATAAACATTGATGTATGATTAAAATGTCCAGTAAACTGGACTCTAATACCGAATACTACCTAAGTTCTGTATGTGGAAGGGTCAATTTTTTTCCTCCGGATGCAAGATAACCCAGGCGAAAATCAAATTCCTATCTTTACTGTACCTCCGTTTTGCACATCAAATTTTCAGGGTTCAAGTAGAATGCCACTGTGGTCAGAACTGAGTGGAACAGATTTAGGTTGATTATATGTTATCGTACTATAATACGCTCAAGTTCATCATAGGTTGCACTAATCGAGACACGTATAGATGTTACATAGAGTGGATTTGAACTTTTAAACGCTTAGCTTAACTGTATGTTACGTTAACAGAATCACAGATAATGACAATATGAATGGATAGATAAAACAACATTGACTGGCAATATCACCTAACACGCAGAGTGGCAAGAATATTTCACTAGTTTATGGGTGGCTTTTTTTCATAAAGTATTGGGGATATTTTCAGGGAACTAATATGTAAAAGCAGAGACCTATATTTAGGTGACAGACTTTATGGGCCGATAGGTTTCACTTTCGAAGTATGTTCATGTGGAAATAAACGGGAGAATAATCCCTTGGAAAACTGTTTAGAAGAAGCAACTCTCCCAAACATTCGTCTCATTTCTCGAAAACATTTGAAACTTGGTTCTCTCTTGATTCACTGATTGACCTGGTTTTAAGATCTTCCAACATTTGTACACAAAATTGTGGTTCTCACTTACATGACCATTTTAACTTCGCTGATTTGAATGTCAGTACTCTTCTTTTTATGTTGAGTTACCGAGTTTTCACGATATTCTACTCGTTCGAGCATGGTTCCTGTTCGTACTTGTGGTACTAGTGTGAATTAGCAACAATAGCAATATTCTTGGGCTCACTATCCGCGTCACCCCTTTCCTTGAGTTCGGATCGTAAGAATGACACATTAAAGTTAAATGCTGCTCCCTTGTTGTTCACATCAATCCATGTATAGATTTTATCTCCATTTGGTTTATTTTTTGTAACTTGACATTTATTTCCTACGTCTCTGGTATTCGGCTAAATAATAAGTATCTACGGCTGTTAGTGCTCCTCGTGTAACGATGCTTTCTGGTGGTAAATTTCAACTTACCTTCGAGTGAGCTTGTTTCATTTATTTACATAAGCTCTTCGGCCGAGTGCATGCCTTTGGCTGCCAGTACACTAATCTGATCGTAGATCGATGCTCAGTGGAAACATGATTCATTATTTATGTATACAATAAAGTAGCTCAGTTTATGTTATGTTCCTGGCACAGGTTACAGAATTTAGAGTTTTAAGAGTGACATTCAAATTAGCGTAAACTGTTCACCGGTTTGGTGTTAATTTGTAATGACCGGTGCGTGTGTGTTATGTAACGATAACTTGTAACGGTAACCGCATTGGTTCTTCTCAGGAAAACCAGGTACTTTTATTTTAAAAACAGATTACGTAAATTTGAGACGACAGTACTTTCAATGTGTTGTTCTCCTTCAAACAGTTGAGCAGCTCCAGCTAACATGCTTTTAAAAGCGAGGGTATATCATTCCGGTTCCCACGCGCATTTTCACATACGACCCGACGCTACGAATAATATCTGTTGGCCGTATCATCGAATGAACCATACTGATTTCTTTACTAAACGTCTCACTAGACTAAAATGTTGGTTTGTCCTTGGTCAAGATGACAAAAATGACATCTACAAATACATAGTGTTAATCCCCTGGAAGTTACTCGGACCAACTTGTGAGTTAAAAGGACCTGACATAATTAACTTGTATGGGCTAGCTGCCTGAATTAATGGGGAATTCAGTGTGTAAGTTTTAGCATTGAAGCGACAATCTTAACACAGTCTTACTACCATGGGAACGTGCCAATGTTTAGATTTAATTTTCGTCTATGCAACCAGCTCACATCTCTCTAAGGTTTTGAGCTTCTTACTATCACTGTAGGAACGTGAATCGAGATACCTTTGCAACGGTTTCGATGCGTGTACATGAACATTATCTTACTATGTAAGGTCTTTCACCGTGTTTGGCAGTTTGAACGTACACGCCCCAGCATTCACAGGTGGGTTCTTGGAATTCATATCTAGATAACCCAAAGGAAACATTCTGACAAGCGGAATTTGTGCTGCACAGTCAGTAATGGTCAGCCAGACAAACTAAGTAACCTATAACCAGGAGTAGCTAGGTACTTATACTGGTGTACTCAGTTCTCAGTATTCATTACCAGTGACTTTCTTTATGCAGCAAGCCAAATATAATGAATGCGTGTTATGTCGGGTAGACTAAACAAAGTCGTTCATCTTGTCGATTGAGAACTGATGATTGAGCAGGCAGCTGACGGTTATGAAGTAAGATTAACCGGGAGCTTAAGTGTCATGGATGTATGCAAGAGCATCCTAAGTCATAGTTGTGACAATGTGATCAACGAGAGCCAGTTTGCCATTGATAGTCGGTCTTACACTCAAAACCTGGACACACACCGTGAGTAGAGTCTTCTAAATTCTAAAACTGTAGCGAACGATGTACAAGAGCCGTACGCCTGACATGATCGGTTGAATAAAATTTCGCCAACAGTGTAATTAGTTAGTACTGGTTTAGGCGATACGTGACATTCTTACAAACTGCGTTGCAACATTTCATGTAGGACGGTTGGTTTCGGATTGTGAGGGTTTACTAGAACTACCCGTTGCTTATGAATATGGTATATTTCATCTGGTGTCTATTCTTTGTTCGGGTATTTTTTTATGATTCAAGTTTTCAGTAGTAAGTAACTTCCACTATGAAATTCAGAAAATATACACAATCCGACATCCCTGTAACTGCTTGGAACGTGTAATCAGTTTACTTAAAATCGACTTCTGGAGGAGCGACTTAACAAGTCCATTGTTACCGTGGTCTTGGGACGTCGTGCATGCTTCAAGCAACGGAATATTTCAACTTCACACCGGGATGTCCAACTTTGAATATCATGACCGACTATTAACCCAACAGTATATGTCTGCGTGTACAAACTTGTAGGCGGACAACTGAATGTTAGTGACTAGTAACCAGTTTCACTCGCATGATACATTCGTGTACGACAGATTTGTTAGGTGGACATTGCAGTGGTCTCACAGGATCACTGATCTAAATGCAAAATGAATGTTTTTTTAATAAATCAGCTGAGCTAACGGAGGATATGACTCGACAACGTATAATCATTGTGTTCAATGAACGAAGCTTATTGCAGTGTGCTTATTCAGAGTGTTAGGATCATTCAATATATAGATACAATGTAAATAACGTTGATGACAAAATGGACGTGTTTCTCCTAACTTCCAGAACGTATACAAAAAACACGAATAAATATAAAATCTACTGTCGCTGGCATACTCAGTACCCAACAAACACGCCTCTCTCACGCAATCAACTTGTGAGTAACTCCAGGATAACTGTTCTTTTCATCTTTTACTCAGCACAAAGATCACTTGAGATTTTCCAGTCGTTCAGTTAACCGTTACCCTGGCGACCGTTTATTTTAGCTTTTCTTGATGAATTGTTTTCATCTGCAGGACGTTGTAATTAGCTTAGTCAGTAAACGTCAAAAAGCTAATTTTGCCTTCCTGTTCATTGTTGTCAACATTCTAGATCTATAGGTGAATTAACTGTTTTCGTCATAAATGGGAACAATAAGCAAAACTCGATACATTTTTGGTATTCCATGTATCAATGTTACGTCAATCACGCTCGAGTTCCCATAACAGAACCGAAGGAATAGTCGAAAGAACGAGCGAATAAGATGTAACAATTTGCTTCATTTCTTGAGGTTGAATTTAACTGTTACATTGTTTTCAATTACAGCTATACAATAAGTGATGACAGAGAAGGAAAACAATGCACTCACAAAGAAAAAAGTAAGTACATTTCATTTAGTAGTATGCTTCACCGCAGCTAGGAATACTAGGTCATGTTGTAGCGTATCGGTTAAAACTGTGTAAGCACACTTCGGAGGTTTGAGACGGGTGGCTAGCGAAGCCTCAATAAATCCTAACACTACTATACCGAACAACCTAGTGAGAATGCGAGTTATCTTTATTTCGTGTCTGGTAAGAACCAGCAATCGATGTAGCTGAGATTGGGCACAACTATTTCTCAGTAGTCTCGTCGATCATTTTTGTCTTTTGGTTTCATGCGTAACACTTTTGGTGTACGCAATAAGAATATACAATTGAAAGGTCTACTATGCTGTTCTATTCAAAAGAACAAATGCTAAATGCTGTACAACAAGGCAATTTTTCAGAATGATCCATTATGACACGAAAGAGTGTGGTCTTTACACACAAAACAAGTATATACTAATTATACTCGATCCATACTTTGCTCTTTCTCCACAAATACCTTGAAGAAAATGTATTTGGCTCACATTAACTTAATACCTCATCATCGGACTTCACCTTGTCTATTTATAGTTAAAATCTAACCTGTTTGCACGCAAACACTTATGAAATTCTACTCTTTCGAGCTTACTTCAATGCATTACCCACTTTCCTTCTAATAGCAAGTGCTATTTTATGAACGACGAGTTGACAGACATTGGTAGATGTAAATCATAGGACAATATCCATACGATGCTTGAGGTAGAGTGGAAGATGAAAAGCTGGAGAGGAAACATATGTGTTAAAATATTTGCCTGATGAATCTTAGTGATTAAAAAATGACTTTAATCCGCACAAATGGGACTGTTTCGTCACTGAACAATCCTGATCGGATGTGGTAAAGCATGTTGAAAAACGTACACTATTCGCTAACACAACATGCGGATCTATGGTGATATTTTGATTCTTCTCTGCGGCTATTCTCGTTGACATACGTCAATGTTTTAATTACACAGTACGCTGGTAATGGTCACATTGGAAAAGGCCATAGCTGGCTGCAAAACACGGGAACAATGGTTGTCAATTCCAGGACAGCTAGACTGTTTGGGGCAATAATGTGTGCACACACAAGGTAGAATTGCAATCATTGATTACCCATGTTTCGGAGAAGATGAACGTTTTGCAGTTTTACTTGTGCTGTATTAAGTTACACTGCAGAATTTTCCCGTGATCTACTTGGCGACAAATGAATTGTTTTTCTGATGCACACATTCTGTCTTGTGTACCTGCTGACACAAGATAAATATTCAGTGTCCGAGTGTACGTCTGATACATATCTACCGTCGGTACCAGAGTGACGTTATCGCGTTAGCATTTAGGTTAACATAGTACTTGTAAGTAAGAGCATTTGTTCGCTCACTACTGTCATGAAGCCCTCTAGAATTCAGATTGAGGATAACACACGAAGCAACTAAGTGTATTCTTAATGATCTTCACGACGAATAGAACATTTTTTAAACAAATCCGGACAAAAAGTTCGTTGTTAAAAAACACGGCAACATGCGAAATACTACATCTGGTATGTATATATGATAGATTGGTGTTCATCACTGACATTCACACTATCAAGCGTTTGGTCTCTTGAATTTACATCATCATGGCATTTCTGACTCTCCCGATGACAAGTTACTCACAGAACAACGGTGGTCTACAAAGCTTACCAAAATCATTTAAGATTGTAACTATTTGCCATGTCCGTCTTACATGTCAAATGATTATAAATAATCATCAATGTAAACAATGTTTTATGTGGCTCAGATTGTTTCTACTTAGGACAGACAGAAAGCGTTACAGACAGCTTTGCTACTGACCGAATGTGTTCAGAAGTTTCTCAACATTTGCAGTCTGTGGAGACAAATTAGAATAGCCGCGTATACATCACATACGATGTCACTTTATCTGAACCGCTGTCAAAAGCCAGCCTAATAAAACAGAATCAGTCAGATTGTTTGACATTTTGAGCGCAGTCAAAGTAATTGATTGCTTCATCATAAACTACACTAATCAGCTACCGAGGTATGCTCCAATGAGTATAGGAGAAATTCACTCTGAGGGATTTGTCTGTCTTGTAACGGACAAATTATACGCTTATAATATGAATTTTCCAGTTGTCACACTGTCTACTTATTCTGTTTCCCGAGTGCTGTATGTTTTGTATAGCCAACGCAACAACTTCCACAGTCAAATAACGGAATTCAAACGTATGTGATTTTTGTTAACATAAACAGTAGTCACCATTCAATGATTTATTTAATAAACGGAAATAAACAGGGTTCGGACTAGTGTTTTCCTAATTTGGCTCTGGTGTATCTTCGCCAGTTCGTACAATTACCCTATTAGGCAACCCTAAATGAAATAAGATGTTCCGAAGGCAGTTCAAGACTCGCGGTGTCAGCTAAACAGGATAGGATAAACTAACACGAGTGCTACAGGTAAACATGATCGTTTGAAGTGTTTTGCAATCGCTTGCATATTGACAACTCATAGTTTTCACTTTTATTTAGTGAACTTACAAATCATACTGACTAGTGTATCCGTCTCTTATTCGATAGGACGCTTAGCGATAGTTTGCATTAAACGTCAAGACGAAGTAAAAAGCACATCACTAGCAAACTCTCAAGCACTCCCGTATGTTTGCCGACGTTGAGAAGGATCCACTTAACGAGCTAACTTAACCGTTCTCTATGTCAACAAACAATCAGCTGAATGATTGTTGATTTGCATCCGCAGTCAATGCATCTGATTGAGTGGAACCTTCTAATCAACTATCAACCTGCTTCTGTCTCTGATGATTAAGTTTTTATTCGTCTGAGTTGTCTTGAGCACTCGAAACCTCGGCTGGCAGTTAATTAGCTGTTTGTACAGGTTGTTGTAAACAAACAAACAAACAGACAAACGCACACACACACACGGGAAATACAAATCTATATTATACTAAGGAACTTTGATAAAGCATATAAATGACAGGGTAATGAAAGAATGTCTGGATGCGTTAACAGTTGAATCAGTTTTAGATGACAATACGATCAATGGTAGGTGTGGTGTATTTATGAAGCTAGTCGAGAAGAATTATATCTTATCCAGTAAACAGGTTGTTCCTCAACCCTGGTGTATCCTTGTACATCCAATTTGTTGGTCAGATAACAGCAAACATCAAGGACTTTGATAACTGCTAATGTGTGTGAAACTAGACAGGGAACTTTATGTTTCCAGTAAAGATGGACGAACAAGAGCTGCGAGTAAAAAACGATGCGATTTAATGTTTAAATCAACAAAGAGCAAACCAGGATTGTCGTCATAAGCAGAATAGATGTGGTGAATTGTGTAGTTCAGGTTTACCGGTTAAAATTCGGCGAGAGTTCACGACCGATTTTGTGATTGCAGCTACTGATGAGTACACTTCGGCCAAGCACGATTTTGTAAAATTAAAAGATGTTATGGTTTGTGTAAAGTAACGAATTGGCGAGTTAGTTGTATATCACAGCTAATATTCACGATGGCCGCGCTAATTTGTGGGCTCCACTTTGTCTCAATTGAAGAGCGCAGCGGATTAAAAAATGAGTGATTATCGATAAATTGGTTTGCATGGGGAAGATGCAATAAAGATGATAAAAAATGTTGGCTGATATGCTACTAATGACCAGAAGATACACTGATCTTAGCTGCAACAATAATTCAGACACTCAGGCGATCAGTCGAACAATTAGGTCAGAGTCGGAGCTAAAGCTGAACCTTTCACACAGACTGACGGAAAATTGACTCACCTAGTGGGTTACCTTATATATCTACATTTCAGCGCTTACTCAGAACACTTAAGCATACGGTTTTCGCTTCAAAACCCCATGCGAAATTAGTTTACGGAAAAAGCTAGAGATGGCTACTGCCTGCTGTTTTTCCATCCCTATTTCATTAGACATCTGTGCATGCAATCGAGGTTCCCGATTCACCTGATCTTTCAACCCATCATTATATTACTACTTATTTGTAATGCTCCTTATAACAGGAATATTGTGTAGCTTTTGTAAGATTTCGTAATAAGTACCACGCTAATAATCAGAGTGCAGTACACTTTGCCTGACGATTAACAACGGCCCACGTTTCAGCCGTTCTAATGTAAGCTGTGCTGATCCTGATTATCCGGATGTCACGCTATCGATTAGCAGCCACATCTTTTTACCACTATTAATCCGGATAATATTATGTTGGTAAATATGGAATAACTGCAAATGCTTCCCCACCGTAAGACAAAGAATCTAAGAAATCCGACGAATCTCTTAATGTTGATGAGGTTTTAAGAAATATCTGTGAGAAAGTAAACGTATTCGTTATACAGTATGCTCAGATAGAAAGGGTGAGCAAAAAAAGAACGTATGAAAACATCTGTTTCAAATTTCTAAGGCAACGATTTTCCGCTTAGACCTGCAGATTCCTGCCTCGTGTGGTCATTCTGACATGCAAGATAATCCGTGAACTTGTGAAGATATCTCTTCTCAGTGAGTGCAGAGAACAAGGTGGACATCCCTATCAGTGCTTCCAGTTTCTAAAGAAGAACAAACTGGAAGTGACCAACAACAACCCCAGACGTATTGCGACTGCCCACATTGAAACTGCTCAAATGCGACCGGCTGGTTTGCATAAGACACATTGCCGTCTTTTATCCGTTGTCGTAAGCCCGATTGCATTTGCGTTGAAGCACAGTGTGAGAGTCTTTTTAAGCACTTATCTACTCTTCGACCAACTAATGCTGACAGCCTAGGTTGGTTAAAAACTATGTTCATCGATATTCCTCATGGATTTATCACGACTCCGAGTAATAGCCAGTGTACAATCACGAAGCAACACCTACAATCGTCACGAGAGCTTACGTCAGAAAACGTAGTTATACTTAAGCCGGACAAGGGTTCTGGGCCTGTCATTCTGGACCAAGATGCATATGTACAGAAGATGCTGTCAATATTGAATGACAAAACAAAGTTTCAGCGAATAGGGAGAGAGTGGATAATATTACCGAAATAGAGGACCGCATAGGACGACATCCTCAGCTACTCTTACAGTTAGGAAATATTAATAAACTGATGTATACATCTCTTAAGCCGTGTGAATCGTCAACACTCCAACTTTACGGCTTACCGAAGACGCACAAGCCTGGGATGTCACTTCAGTCAATTTTGGCAATGACAAATTCACCTTGCCATAAATTGGCACGTTGGATATTCGCTACCCTAGCCCCGTTAAGTAAAAAATTTAAGTCACACTGCATTAAGATTTCTTTTGAATTGGTCAGTGACTTGGAAAAAATCAATCTTGCTAACAAACTGATGTGCTGTGTAGATGTTTAGCCACTGTTCACAAATGTTCCGCTACACGAAACGATTGACTAAATTTGTGAGCTCGTTGAAATGAATCACATTTCGTTGCCACTTCCGACCGACCTATTGAGAGAAACTGTGTTGCTCTGTACTGAGATTGTCAGTTTTCGTTT
This sequence comes from Paragonimus skrjabini miyazakii, assembly GCA_014338405.1. Lineage (NCBI taxonomy): Eukaryota > Metazoa > Platyhelminthes > Trematoda > Plagiorchiida > Troglotrematidae > Paragonimus > Paragonimus skrjabini miyazakii. The sequence continues at coordinate 74,918 of JTDE01000622.1, forward strand.
ATTCGAGCAGTCCTACCGTCAAATAGACGGAGTAGCCACGGGAAGTCCACTAGGTCCTATCTTGGCGGACATTTTCGTGATAAAAATTGGCCAACAGATAGCTACAGAGATAGGAAACTTGTCATATAACAGGACAAGTCGACGACGTTAATATTCTGTCGACCCAAACACGTGATAGATAACGTGCAGCAACGTCTAATTAGTCGTCAACACAACCTGAAGGCCACTTTTCAATTGGAGGCTAACAACTGCCTGTCATTTCTAGATACAGTCATAAGTCGTTAAGAAGATGACTCGATTAGCACAACTGTTTATATGAAATCCATGTGGCGTCGTAAATAGATAAACTTTAGCAACTTCATACCACCCCGGCTTAAACGAAACTAGTGAATACTCTGTTCAAACGGGCAAAGCCAATACGAACGCACGACAGTCTTGCGTAAGAACTAGACCTGACTAATTCTGTCCCAAAGTTAATTGGTTACCTCAAAGTGTTCATAGATAGGTACATTAGACAAAAATTACCATCCGAAGAGGTGATCACAGTATCGCAAAAGAAGGTCTACATAGAGCTGCCATTTAACGGGGGTTACATTATGCAACCAACAACACAACGGTTGAGCAATTCAGCTAAGCGAACGTTCAGGGCAGCTGTACCCCATGCAGTCTCTCGGATGTAGAAGTAACCAGTGCCTTAAGTCAAAGGATGTCAGCCTATCGGTACCACTGCGCACTGTGTTTACCAAGTGGTATGTAACTGCGGAAAAAGTTACATAGACAGAGCTGACAGATACTTGAGTTCCAGAATGAAGGAACATTTATCCAAATGGGTGAAGAATCCCTGGTACCGGAGAACGGCAATGTTCCTTAAATGCATAAACAGTCAATTTCCTCAATCGCTAAACATGTCCTGAATACTGGTCACGTTATCGATCCAACTTGTGCATTCAGAATCCTGTTACGTCATTCTAACCCGAGATTCTTACGGTTTGTTGGGGCGGTCGCAATTAGTCGACTCAAGTCAGCTCTCTGTGTTCAGAAACAACTGTTCGTGAATTTTACCCTTTCCTAGACATCATGGCCTATCCTAACTCGCTTATTGATTATCCACCCCTTTAGTTGCTTGTTTTAAAAAGACCCACCCGTGTTATTGTAAATTTGTTACTGACGAGTCAATATGAAGTGCTTGCATCTACCAGTTTTCTTGTTTTAACTGCTTTATATAAAAGAAAATAGATGAATGGTGAGAATCCCGAGAACGAAACCAATCGTATTGGAAGTTAATTAATGAACTATGGAGGAGAGTTTGTGAGTGAAATATGTGTACCTTGCAACGGAATGAAGGGTGGACATAGTAATTTTTCACGAAAAACAAACTGACTGTCATAAATGTAATTCAACTGACGGACAGCCTGACAGCTAGCATGTCTCGTACTGTAATATACAAGCCGGCCGTCTTCATTCTGATTGTCCGTTACACCTGCGTCCGAACTTCAGGGCAACCTGGAGACACCGGAAAAGAGCGTCCTTCTGAAGTAGAGGTTCAAACAACAGTCCTGTAAAAGAAAACAACACACACAAGCACAAGCTGAAGGACAAGTGAGCCATGCACGCGACTTACACAAACGAAGCCAACAACACAGCAGCACATCATGTTACATGTTACTTGTTTCGACCGCACGTTACAGTATATGTGAACTGGAATCAGCCCTATGTCTTATTGTACTCTGACATTTATGATGCACTGAATATTACTAGTGACTTGTATTGTACCTAATGTTTAGTACCATTTATTGTCAGCATACAAAGCAAGCACAATTATCTGTTCATCTTATGCAACCGCGTTTGAATGTGCGTACAACATGTGGTTCAGATGATATTATACTGAATGTGTAGTCGTAATTCGAATAGCTTGACAGAGTTTCTCACAATTTTACTGCAAATATGGTTTTCAGATGAACTGATCAGGATAGGGTGGGTATGAAAATTTTTGCTACTTATCTAAACCAGATAAAAAACATAAAACCGGTATTTTGGCGAACGGTTCCGTTGATTTATTGCTACTCAGCTCAGTTAGACGTTGTGTCACAAAATATTAGGTATCTATTGAATGATCGCTCTAACCTTGTGAGTAAAGTGACGGCGAAACACAAAATCTCTTTTGTTTTTTAAATGAAATGAAATATATACAGTAATGTCACATACTGCTGACTTCTGTCCAAATCGACAGAGAACTCCTGTTGGACCGGAAAGATGAAAAGTCCTTACTCACGACTTATCTATTAAATAATGAGCAATTTGCCCTATGTTATGGTTGTGTGATATCTGGTACAATTTATAGCTGCAACAAGATGTCACTTTCATCAAAATGTTTCAACTGCTTTCATTTATTCGCGTGAAATAATCATATATTTCGCCAGTTGCAAAGTGACCGTGACCTGCTTACCTCATTCTCTTATTAACACAAGAACTCTTGTAGGCTTGAGTTTTTATAGTATAGTATTAATAACATATTTCAGTCTCTGTTCACCCAGTCACAAAATTGTACTTCTGTCATTAGGTTTACCAATTAGCTCCCATGTGGAACGTGTGATCAACGTAATGTCAGAAGCTGTGTCCAGCTGAAAATGAACTGGGAAATTGTTAGAAACCGTTATTTATTGTCTACGTGATTCAAACTCAATTCTGAAGGCAGCAAATAAGAAATTGGATTTAGTGTTGGTATGTGTGTTAAAATTGCTTTTGTGGTGAAATGGAATTGCAGCCTGATTCCGATGATTCTTGGAGGTAGTGGTGCCTTGTGGGCCACAGAACCCGTCTTTATGGTCACGTCGGTTGCATCTCTGGCACTGGTGCTTCTGGTATGAACAAAAACGTCTGAAATGCCACTCGCCACAGGACCAACATACTGTTAGCGGCTTTTCTGTGGATTTAACGGTGGATCCTTTCACGGCTTGGACCGTACTGGCGATTGAGGGTCGTGCTGCCTACTGAATCATGGTTGTGTCATGTTTAAGGCTCACCAGTCGTTGACACTCAGCTGTGAGGGCTTTCACTGTGATTTCCTTATCCTATTCAAGTTTGGACAGTAAGCGAGTTCGAATGTCAGCATCGTGAGGCGAGTGAAGACCAGCAATGAAAATGAGGCATTTGTACTGATTATCCGTGAGAGATTTAAGCTGGAACCTTCCGCATTCTCGATTGACCAGACCTACAAAGGTTACATAATCATGTGACTCACATTTATTCAACTTGAGACAGTTGTACCGGACGTTGTATAGTGAGAGCTGTTCACCAAAAATATATCTGAACTGTTTGAGGGTTTGATCGAAATCCAAATCCTTCGGTTGTTGTAGAAGAATGCAATTCGTGAACCGTTCGTGTTCCACAGTGCCAAACTTTCGGACCAGAAGTTGGGTTTTCCATTTGGAGTCCTTGCCAGGAAATTCACTCTGGAATGTGTCTTCCCAACGTTTGAACCATGCGTCAAATGTATGACCAGATGAAGGTTCGTAGTGAAAGTCCTAAATGGCTGCGGAGATTGAATCGATCGACGCTGATTTGTCACTGGAAGTTACCGCGGTTGACGGTAAGTGAAAAGTTTTGTCAGAGACTCGATGAGACGCTGCCGCGATGGCTCAAACTCCTATCGCTGTTGCTGCAGAATGGACTGTAGCTGGTCTGCCGAGATAGACATGGTTTGGTTCGTGAAGACCCCGTCGCCAGTGTTATGTCCCTGTAGTTGCTGAACAGATCAACTAACCGTATATTCAATCAAGCGACTCGAACTGAGAAGACAAACAAATCTTGATGGAATGTTTATCGATTGGAAAACAGGTTAAGAGATGAACGCTCAAAGTGATGCGATAAAATGATTAGTCCACAGTAATGAAGCACACATGGTGAGCTACAATGTAAACAAAAAACAATGTAAAGATGCGGTAACTTAATACAATTGTTTGTTTGGTGCCTGTCCACCTAACAGTCTCAAACAACTTACTCTTGCAAACACGCGTGTAATTATGTAGTTGAAATGTGTACTAAGGATAAAAGCTGTTCGTCTTCTGAAACACACTAAACTGTGAAGACGCCTGAGAAGATTGATTTAAAGTGCAAGGTGGATGAGTAGTAATTTAGTACGCAGAAATAAAGTAAATCTCTAAAATGTTAACCAATGTAGTGTTGACTACTGTACCTCACAAAGACAGTAAATCAATACTTTAGGTGACGTGATGACTTATCAGGTTCAGTAACGCGAATGTTGTTGTCTGCTAAGCAAGGTATTTCTGACAGAGATACTGTCAATGAGGCAGGAAGGAGGAAGTCCTGAAGACAGTAGATGATACCTTGCATGTACATATAGATCCTTTGTTTTCATGAAACAGGCGCCTTAATGTTGCAAAGTTTAAATTGGACACGGATGTCAGTGTTTATTATATCCCCTCTCTTTTACTGGTGTATATCTCAGCAGTTATGCTGTCCTTACCTGTGGTGATAACGAGTTATCGTGGTTTAAACAAATTAGACTGTAAAACCCTAAATGTAAACCATCAAGAGACCCCAATCAAACTGAAACCACCTGTTGCTCGGGAAGTTTATATCACGAATGATGAGAAGTTATACATTCTTAAGGAGCGTTCTATTTATTATTGATATTTATATCCCATTCCTTTGCATTTAAAAACAATAATTCATCTGCAATGTTCAAACTGTTCACGTGTTTTGTATTGGTGAACACTCAGCACACGAAATGTTTGGGTGAATTGCACTACCAACATGCGGTACCCACTAGTGAATAAGGCTTGCCCTTACCAGTATGTGCTGAGAATATTGCTGATCGATCAAGGGTCATCTGGTTTACATACGTATGCGATTTTATGGGTTGGTCAAACATTAAACGAAACCGGATGGTTTGTATGTGGAAAAATAGGTAAATCTGAATAAAGTGAAATAAACCTGTAAGAGTTATTTACACATCAGCAATAAACACGGATAAACACTAAATTACTAGCATCTATGTGATATACACGAAAATTTGGTGACATGTATCGACGAGTTAAGTGGGCAATCAATACATTTTCAATGCGGGTCATTTTAGAAGCAAAGGCTGAGTTATTATGAATTTAACAGTATGGATGGAATCGACCATGACCGCTGGTGCTACCAGTGCAATATCTCGAGCTCTATAACATTGTCTAGACAGTAACCTACGTAGTTGTTACGTCTGTTTTAGGTTATTTTCATTTGATTATGTTTTACTGTTTAGAGGGAGAAGATTTGCAATTCAATGAACGGGAAGTCAACAAATAGACAAATGAGGGAGGGTCTTCGATAAGCTGTTTGTAATGCTTCCATTGGTTGTCATGCGTCGTAGCATATATGGACACAGAATTAACATGGGTTCTACAGATCTTCCAGTGGATTGTCTGTGAGTAAGTTCAAAGTGTGCCACTTCATTGAAACAACAACGGGCAGTCGATAGTTTCAATAGTTTTGATTATTGCGGGGTATTCGGAGATTTGGTTACTTATAAGTTGCAAATCGGTCATATTTGATCGCAGCGTTAACATTTAAGTATAATCCTCGGTTAGTAAATAAATACTAGTCTGGAATTTCGCCTTTTTAAAAGATCATTGGTAATGCATATGTTTGTCACGACCGGGACTAGATAACCAGCCAAGCTTTCATGAGGCAACCGTGTTGAACACTATGCCATTGACCTCACATTAGACACGACCAAATTGTCATATGTGAACGCTCAACTACTTTCGCTTGTGAGTAATGTTCAGGTCACCCGATCGCCTCGAATGAGACACAGTTACTGTCTGTTAACTCCAATCGATGACCCCTCGAATGGGACTTCTCTCCAAATTGAAATTACAGAAATCATTGACCTGTTGAGCGGCATTGTTATTGCCAGTGAGTAGCAGGGGATTTTGGTTTTCATACAGTCAACGACTGCAGTTAACAGACAGTGAATGTGTCTCCACTCGAGGCGATCGGGTGACCTGATCACTACTCACAAGCGAAAGTGGTTGAGCGTTCACACATGATAATTCGGTCGTGCCTAATGTGAGGTCAACGGCGCAGTGGTAAACATGGTTGCTTCATGAATAACGTGGCCAGAGTTCTAGTCCCGGCAGTGGCACGGATGTGCACTCATGACAGGCTCTAATGAGTGCGAAACTCGAGTCTAGTCAATGCCCCAAACTCAGGTGCAAACTGCCGAAACAAGGACAACAAGCCAGCCACAGGATTTGCAGATAACAACCATGAAACATCAGAGTTTGCACTATTTAGATTATTGTAAGCATGGTCATCCAGATAACCTTGCCATTTAACGATGGTTTGCGTGTAACATCCACTTACATTCAGGTAACCAAACCGAGATTTCTGATAGCTTGACCATCGAAATCAGTCCGGTAGATTAAAGTAATATTCAGGTTACCTCAATTGCATTACTTTCGTCCTCTGCACGCAAAATTACTTTTACTACACTTTTTCAGGTGGTGTATTTGGGTTCCACTTCCTCCACAGATAACCACTGAGTCTCTTAAGAAGTCTTATTCACACATTAACAGTTTCCAATGTTTCAAGTTTATCTCACTGGAACCGGCGCACTCTTTAATCAGAACCTGTCTAGAACCTTCAAACACGCATACTAATCATGTCATTTCCCACGAATTTGCAACATATGAGGCAAAAAAATAGTTAGAAGCTCCTGTATATAAACAGAACTTATTGTCATCAGTTCAGATCAAGGATGTCAAACTAACGTTTCTCTTTTATAAATGTTTGTGAATACCAACAGATGTAACTGGACTCAGATATAAATTATCGTGTTTGCTTATACTTTATTGACGTACAAATGAACTGTAGTATGCGCAAACAGTCGACCCAAGATGACCCACCCCACCCCTGGGAAACATGAATTCGGATAAAAACAAGCAATGTCATTAAGCTCAACCTCAATGATAATCGTGAAAACCGGATTATGCCAACTCCCCATCGACTTGTTTCTAAAACAGGTTAATGTTGAAACGTTGTGTGCCAAGGCCAACACCCACTCACACAGTTTTATCTCCTTGCAAATTAAACAATTGGAAACCGAATTTTCCGGTCGATTCTCTTTTGACTGTGCCCCAGCTAATCTCTCAACCATGTCTTCTCAGTTAAACACAAAAAACATGCAGCAGAAGGATTAGGGCACCGGAATATTTGTCCTCATATGTTTCAGCTTCGTGTTACGCATGAAAATTCCAGTAATCTCTGTTCTATGCAGGCTGCCAGAACCATCACTCTCATGCACACACCACACGCAACGCGGTGTTTACAACGTTCGATGTTCATTTGTCTTGTAAATGATAGACTGCTTTGTTTTAGTTTGTAAATAAAGGACAATCCACCCTTATCATATAGAAGGAAATATCTCGAGCTTGACAGTTGCCGCATGAAATCGGTAAGTGGCGACAATCCTATTTCATAAAGCCAGGGTAACATCTACAACACCTCCACAGACTGTAGAGAGGCTTATTATATAGACACTGATGAGCAATGAGTATTCCGAAGTGTTTGCGGAGGTTTAATGCGAGCAGGAAGTGTCGAAATGAACGTACCGAAATGAATAAATCATCCACATCAATACCATTCAACGGGGATCACTTCGCAGGCAACTGAGTCAATGATAGTTGTTGCGCTTAATCAGCCGTTAAGCAGCAGTTATTTACTTGCGGGTTGGCTCTTGGCAACAGTTCGGTATATTCAAACAATCACTCTGCATCTCTCACAAAAAGCCAGTTCACTCGCACGAGCGGTGATGTGTGCACAGACAGAATGCCTTATTAGGTTAAGACGGAATATAGATTTAAGCCGATATTAACTACTAAGTCAAAATCGTTACAACAAAACTGGACGTTGACACGGTGTGACGGTCATACTGATGGTATGACTCATGCCGGACAGGTAGACGTTTTGAAAAATATAACCGTCTAGTCGCTTAGATTAGGTTAGAAGAAGGTCGCTATCTTCTATCGGAAGAAGCGCTAGTTTTGGTACTTCGCCACCCACCTGCTGCCATGCGACACATGTTTGAGCCATGGGCTTTGGTTGGGAGTCCCGACAGTTCTCCCGCCTAGGTCTGAATATCCTGGCAGTCTCAGCTCAAAAACAATTGTGAATATTCACAACACCCATGGTTTCATGCAGCACTGACCATTCTACAGTATAAACTTGGTAGCACTATATGCTAAACACAGTATGGTGGGTAGACGCAAAAGTGCTATTACGTATACTCTTCCATACTGTTCATTCAAACTTAGCTCACAAACCCCACCCGACATCCATTTTTAGTAATTAGTGTACAGGTCTCACAACAGAAATAGCTAACCATGTTAACTCTGCACCGATAGGCCCCATCTATCGCCACCCAGTCTCAAACCACCCTCGTTCGTTGCTCAGACCTTGGATGCGAATTAATAAAGATGCTTCCAAAATTTGAACTGTAAAACAGACGGGTTAACAGGCTGCCCTCGCACAAACGTTAGACTCGTTGAACGTCAACATCTGGTGCAATTTGGAGACTAGAATCCAGGACAGTATATAATGTATGGAACCGAAGACGCCCACACTGTCCATCCGATATTGGCTATTCACTTCGGGTGACCCTGTGGCTGTCGCTACCTGTCAGTCTGGAGTGGGTATAGTCCTCAGCACGTCGGCTACAGCCGCGTTGGTAGGTTGGATTTTTGCTAACAGTACAGTTTGCAGCGTCTGCTTGATAGATTCAACTAAGATCAGCTCTAGACGCAAAACCTCCAAAAATCGTTTCATCGTGTTTGCTTATATTCGAACTGACTGCAGTGATATCGGCATCAAGAACGCTTTATATTCGGATCTGTCCGCTCTCCTCCGGTGGACACATGGTCCTGATATAATCGTTCTGACCTGATATGTGAACGCTCAGGTCGGCCACCTTGGTAAGGCTGAGTCTTGTTTAAATGGAAGGTTTGGGATAACATCATTTCGGATGGATAATGGCAGGTGATTGTTGCAGCTGTGCGCTGAGCAGTGACTATTTTTGTCACTACTAGCTTTAGACATCGTGCGCTTCAATGCTATACTTGGTGCCCACTTCTCCGAGTCAGGTTTGGTCTCAGTTACACGTAGCTATTAGTTATAGATGGTGGGTTTCCATTCAGGACTGTCGCTCCTACTGGAGCACCTACTTGAATTCGGATCATGCGTCGGTGCGTTGTCGTTTCGTTCTTACTTTTGCTGGACAACGACCCCACCGGCAGCAATGACTGGCTAATGGAAAACTGGTTATACCGTCGGTAATGCATAAGTTCCAAACCAGCTTTGAAAGCAGGGTGACCAGTTCTAATCCTGAAAATCCTAATAGCTCCTGGACCGAGATCTCACAGGTCATTTGTGAAGCATATTCTGTAGCATGTGGCACGGGGGCTCGAGGGACAAACTAACATTTGATATCATAGAAATCCTCGGGGATGATAGAAACGAGACGGAACATTTCTTCTGAAGGTACACATAAGTTTATGGGATATATCCGTAGGAATCTGGATGGTAGACTGATCGTCGATCATGAGGCTTGACTAATGGAGAAGTTTAATGAAATGGAAACCGCTTTTGCTTCAGGGAACACTGGCAGCATTTTCAAACCTACTCGTGCTATCGGTCCAATGCGACCGTCTTCCATAAGAGCTATCAGCGAGGCGGATTTTACACTCGTCTATTAAAACTGCGGAAGATAAGAACGCTGGGCAGAACACTGAGGGTTAACGGGCCTAATGCTTCCATTATGTTACCGCCACAAACTCGTAGTGTTGCACCCTGGTCAGTTGATTGGGACGGGCAATTGCATTTCGGTTTTCAAACGTAGTAGGGTTGCTGTCCTAGATGAAGTCGTGCCAGCAATTTTCAAAGAAGGTGGAAAGGCGTTAGTAGAGACCTTGACTCAGTTGTTCCAACCTGCGTGGACGACAGAGGACATCCCTCTGTGCCAGGGTCACCCGATATTATTTCCCTTACACACGAAAGCAATCTGAGGTTCTTACGAAAACGTTGGCGAAATTAGCCTGACCACAATCATTACTAGAGATCTAAAGTGCATCATACTTTCCCAACTCACTGCAGCTCTGGAGGCATACACTGGCGAAGACCAGGCAGGGTTTTGCCCTGAACGAGGATTAATAGATCAAATTTACACTTTTCGCTAAATCCTGGGGCACCGTCATTTATACCACCGGCCAACACTCACCGTAATTCTCAACTATGAAGATGCGCTTGATTCCTTGAATCGATCTCCAATTTTTAAGTCACTTAAACACAAGGGTGTATCGATCAACTAGGTGAACATGTTGCCGACATTCTATCACAAACCTTCAGTTCTGACTGAGGTTTACGGTGGAGCAGATGACAGTTTCAGTACCACATCAAGGCTGTTCACTTTCACCATTTTTGTGTAAGCTTTTCAGAGACGAAGTAATAAATCACTGTCTCTGGCAATAACAAGATGCCGGCGCGGATTTCCTACCTGGTAGAAGACTGACTGATCTTGATTTTGCCAACGACAAGGGATTGCTCGTTGAGAATTCTCAAGCAAAACAGACAATGCGAGACGTTATCGCCCACTCTGGTAAATGTTTCGGAATGCACTTCGCAACCACATAATGCAAAACGCCCCTGCAAGATTACTGTAATTACATTGATTCATTGTTAGATAATAAAGTCATGGGGTTTGCTGGCCGGTTTGTGTACTTGGGAAGCTCTATCAGCAGCGGAGTATGTGTCAAAAATAAAGGCAAACATCTCTAGGGCTGGGTGATATTTGCCATTCTAGAACATCTCTGGCAACAGGTAGGTATCTCTCAGATGTTAATGATCCGTTTATATAGGGCGACAGTTGCGGCAGCAAAACTTGGCTATTCGGCCCAGAAGGCTTGTACCGTCTTTATATATCTGCCCATCACTGTCTGTGTTTGATTGTAATCATTGTCTGGCGCCAATGAGTTAACAATGAGGAGGTTCAAAAACGAGTATTTGAAAGTAATTCTCAATCCAGTCCTGTTGTTCAGTCTTTACACTCGTAAACTTTGATGGTTGGGTTAGGTACTAAGGATGCCAGCTAGTCGTCTGCAATAACGGGCACTCTTAGCCGACGCTGCGGCTGATCGACATCAGGTTAGAAGTGCCTTGACGTTGAGTAACTAAGTCGTTGACTAATTGGTTGGCATGTCGGGTTCATCTCCTGGTTGGAGACCTCGCTACTCACAGAGTCGGTGGTTGGGGATGTTAGGTGAGATGGCGGCTAACCGTGTTCAGTGGCGCGAATGTTGCCGTTTTTTGGCCAAGTTGTCCATGAAGTGAGTGCATTTACTAACGCCGTTTTAACTGAATCTACGGCCCACGAGGGCGTAAGCGGTAAAGGACTGGTGACCATTGAAATGGCGAATGATAACATCAGGGATAACGGTGATAAACAACAAAGTACTGAGTATACGCGGTCATTTAGTCTCTTCGCATCCAACACATCCACCCGAGGCAATCGCATGAACACAGGAAAAAGACTGGTCTTCAACCAGAGCTTCTTTATGTCGCTCAGTCCGAAGACAACATGGTCACAAACCCGATCGTATTTATGGGGTTTGAGACTAGCAACGAGCAAGGTCAAAGGAAATGGGCCAGACAAAAGTCTAGACAGTACAGTCTAGTCCTGCAGTCGAGATGACAACAACAGTCGTCACGAGGTTTGGGTCGGTCGTGAAGACCGAAGCATTACACGGCCATGGCAAAGATGAAGGTCACTCACAAGTAAACTTTGTTAGTCTTCTTGTCACACAATGTTTTTGGGAAACTGGCAACTCCCAAGACAGACGCGTAGCAGTGAGTGTCGTGTGGAAGCTTTCTTGCTGACGACATCTTGGTTGTATGGTAGCCAAGCAGTAGTGAGAATCACTGGTTTGTTGCCATCCATGATGAATATGGTGATGAGAAATTCAACTAGCCACAACTTGACTGCTGCCAACTTGAACAGTTCGTATTCCCCGATCGCCAAACCTATTCCATTAAATGAACATTAACTTGAACTATTCGTTCACGATCCAAAACAGCCAGCAATTGATGAAGTTATGCTACATAAATAACATTGTCCATTTTTTTCACCTACGGGAGATGGCAACTCAATCAAGCTCTTTGTTACCCAAATCGGTTGATTCATTAGCGCGCGCAATTATTCGATTACTGTTCCTATAGTCAACTAACTTGAAAGTTCCTGGTTTTTCTTCAGCATCTAATGAGTGTAATTCAAAATATCGAACTGGCTTTATGTCTCTTCCTCTATTGTGATGAAATAAGTGAGGTCGAGTACAAGGCTCATCAAATGCACTGTCAAAAATCATTCTTCATTCGAGGTATTTTCTGGTTAATTTGCGATCAAGAGTTCTGTCTGATATTAGTCGTCTGGCTGAATAACTACGGAGATTTTCACTTACATTCTGGTTTTCGTGTCCAATTCAGTAGACTATCAACATAAGTTCGTATGCACGAGGGGAACTAAAAGTAATCGTATACTTGTTTGTCTGTAATACTCAACGAATAAATTGTTTTGGATGGTTTACGCGCAGTTTACGAGCTGAATAGAAGTGAATAAAATAAAACTTAGAAACAACTTACGGCGTTCACTCCCGTTAGCAAAAGACACTTGAAACAAACTGAGAGGAACTTTAAACAACTAGACGGGTACCTCAGTTAAACTGTGTGGTTAATGGCTGAGGTATAGTTAAGGAGAATTGTCTCATACATCTGTTGTTCGTTAGAATTCTAAATCTACTACGCGCTCGTCTGTGACCGCACATTTTTGCACAATGTTCCCACACTAACAGTAAAAGTTTGTGGTTATAAAATTGCATTTAAGTTCGTTCATCCTTGCTCATTCAAGTCGCTGAGGTCTCTTCTCAAGGGTTTATGATGTGCTTGTAGTTATCAACAAAGACAATCGAGTGCAGTGCTTTCTTTCGGAAGGAGCTAAGTGGAAAAACGATGAGAATGCAACATTTGTAATCAGCTGTGGGTTATGTTGAATTACCAGTTAACATCTACTAGTTGATGCTTCCAGTTGATGTACATTACTGAGCTCCGTGAATGCTCCTATCAAGTGAACATGAACAGTTTAGATAAGTCAATTGTTGTAAGTAAACTTGATGACCGTATGTGTTCCTTTGCCGGTGTAGGAAAATTACCTAATCGAAGAAGAATGAGAAATTCTTAAAACAAAACGTAGTCTTGATTACATCCGTTGTAAAATGTTCTTTATAGGCTTGAATCCCTGAATTAATTGAAATCATTCGGTGGATGGTTTCCAGTTTGCATCTAGAAAACATAATCGTCGTCAACCATTCCTGCTAATAGAATGACCGAAATGTAGCTTCAAGATTTTTAACGTGGAGGTTGTGTGCGACGACAGTACAACCAGACACAGTATACCGCACATGTCCAACGCTTATTCGGACATATGTTCCGTAGGTATCACAACGTATATGCTATCTCAAAAACTCAATTTACACCGACTAAAAGCTCACTATCACATCACTTTTGGTAACTCAAGATACTGGCATAAACTTGGAGAAGTAATTTTATTAATTGCTGTTCCAACAAACGTAACAGAACCGCCATATATAGAGTACTGAGATATTTGCATGCAAACTCACGTCACACTTATGCAGTGTGTGTTGACAGAAGTAAGAAAATCAGTTTATGAAGTGAATCTGAACTTCACCGCACCGACATTCTAAGACAATGATTTCACTATCGTCGTAGTGATCTCACTACCAAGACTTCTAACTTGATAACGCTGACCAGGTATCCACTATGCCTCTGCTGTTAAATCATGTTAAAGCAAATTTACAAACCGTAGATATAACCACAGCCACTGTTAAATTGTCAGCGGACTAATAACGGATGGATAAGGACAGATGTGAGACAATTATTTTGGAGACATTTTTCCTTGGGTGTAGACATCAAAATTCCAGCTCATAGGAGTTGCTTAAAGTACATCAGTCTCCGAGCCCTGAAAACCCAGGGCATGCTCTGAGCATTGCAGTTAGAATCGGTTCAGATACTGCACTTTCTGTTTCTACATCGTCGAAATCTCCCTGCTGTAGAACAACACGAATTAACCTGTTGCGCTCTAAACAGAACGTCTTCTATCACACGACATTTGAAAGAAACGGGACAGGTAATTCAAATGGAGAAGTGATTTCGTATTGTGTCACCCAATCAATAAACACACTTTACCTTTTTCTGAGGCCGTTGCGATACACCGTTACAAACCCTCACTTTGTGTACACAAGCAAATGTTAGTTAACCTCTCACCACCATGGTCCTGAGAGTTTGCATTCATGAGTTTATATTATTGGTTAAGTGGTCGTTATTCCTATTTGAGAGTTTTGGTTGTGCCGTTTACATAAGTTTATTTCCTTCTGTTGTCTTAAGCTTTATCTTGGATTGCTTACTAGCCTTCGTTTTTTTCCGCATGCCTTGCTGTAAGACCGATATTGTCTACATCGTTGGTTTCTTACTCGACCAGTTTGAAATTTGAATTATTTTCGTTTGTTTTCAATCAATGACGGCCCATTCGAACACTACTGGTTCTGTATGCTATTCCCACTCCTATTTTATGCTTAGTAAAATCGATGTATGCTAATTGATCATAGTTCGTGTATTGTAACCGAAGAGTTCGGTCGAAACGTCTCTGCAGAGTACATCCTGAGTAATTATACTTGGGTTCTAAATTTATCCGGGCACGTAACTGCTTTAAACAAGAGGCTTGTTTATCAGCTGCAAGCTACGATTCTTCTAAACACGCTTTCAAACCACCCAACAACAGCACTGGCCATGGTCATGAGATCTCGTGCTCACGTGCTCTATGTTGATCCACCAAAACAGTGCTGCCAAATAAACAGAAGCCTTCATAACTATCCATAGTCTCCAGACCGAAGCTGATCTCAGATATAAGTGTGATGAAAATCTACTCGATTCACCGCCTATCTAAACCTCGACACAATAGGAGTTCTAACAAGAGACCAATCTAAACGTCGCGTTGAAGATACTGGATCAGGATTGGACAACCCGTCTCAGTGTTATGCTCTCTGTCATTCGCTTATGTCTTTGTTCCGTATTGCACCAATTAACGTTCAGTTTGTGACTTTGTATGTGTCCATATGATCAGCCAATGAGTGACTATGATTTTTTAATACTGGTGTAAATCCATAAATTCGGCTTCATGTCTCACGAATATGAACTGCTTACTGCAACCA
>JTDE01000622.1:90444-106473 GCA_014338405.1 Paragonimus skrjabini miyazakii
TGTGTGCAAGGAGCTGAATGTTATTTGATAAAACTCTCATCCGAATTGTTAGTTCATACAACTGGTTTAGAATACCGATATGACAAATAATGGGTAGGCGACCACCATTTGTCCATCTGTGCGCACAAAGATACCATAGCGTGTTGAGTTTTATTTTTACTCGGGTATTACACTGTGACCCAAGTTAACCCACAGACATCCATTCTATCGATTTTACGCACCACGTGACCTTTGTTTATTTTCTCTTCTGAAGCTCGCACACCATACGTTTTCTGATTTAGCTGGTAGAGCAAAGACACTCTGAGAAGGTTAGAAGGTAACATGACCTGTTATTCTGGTTTTAACTCACTGGGGATTAGCCGTCGATTTACTTTTGCTGCATGTATTGCCGTGCAGAGTGAAAGTAAATACTTCGGGTAAACCAACTGTAGTTTACTTTAAAAAAATTCGGAACCGGTGGCTTAGACATAAACGAGCAGAAGTTGGGCATATGACGTGCGCTTCACTTGCCTCATTTCCTGAGAGGTTGGAGGTTAACAGATATGTGTGAATTGCTGTGTGCAAACTGGAGAGATTAATTTTTATCTTGAGTCATAATATTTCTAATAAAGAGCACTATTTTTTTGAAGTGTAAATCACTTACGGAATAATTCGCATTACAGTCATTATTTTACAATGAAGGAAGAATTTGTTACTTAATGACAGTAGTATTCTACTTACAGAAGGGTTTCCTTCGGAATGTTACAAACACAGTTTCTAGTTACTCTGTTTACTAACCATTTGTGGACAAATATGTACACAGGAATAATTATCTTGAAAGCAGCTTGGGTTATAGCTAAGTTGGAACACGATACTGAAAAAGGGGTCCATCTAAAACGTTAGTCGATAATTGAATATATAATAATATAAACGGCGGTCAACTTAATTCAGGTTTAGAAATAGCCTTTGACTAAAAAGACCAACTCTCAGTAAAAAATATCCAAAAGGCCGTTTCTGTAAAATAACAAGCGAAAGAAGAACTACGTTGTCGATCTTCATGTTGATTTTCCGAGTTAAGGTAATCCGAGTCATTACAAACTGTGACCTGCATCATTTCGATAGAATACCAATCATGAAATGAAATGCCGTTGCACTGAACACCTACATTGTTAATGCGTTCAGACGGACAACGGGTTTTTATCGCTAAATTATAACAGTTAATGATATCAAGTTGTTCTGCATTTCAAAGAAGACTGTCTCAAGTGAAACAATTATAAATTTTCAACAGTAAGGTTGGTTTTATTCCGACTGAGCTGACTACTTCGTACCATAGCATACCGTCTGTTGAGAACAGTAGTATGGCTGAATAAGTTGTTAACCTACGATGTCATGAACAAAGCTACAAAGATAGGCTGAATTTCACTTAGGCTGTGCGAATCGCACGACCTCAGCCAAATATCACCGTGAATTCTCAACAGACAGATGACAACGTTATTATTTCATAAAGTATTGCGCTTATTTGACATTTCTTATAAAAGTGAATGGAATCTGCCGAATAATTGAATGTTGTTAATATTCCACAACTTTAGAAATACTGTTTATCCTTTACACAACTTTAGAGGTCAATATACAACTCAAACATAATTTCTAATTATTACTACTAAAGCCTCTTGTCAAATACTACAGTGTTATCTTTGTTAGCGATTGCTTATTTTTCGTGGTCGTCTCCGGAAAACGTTTGTTTTGGTTCGTTCCATGTTTAGTAGGCTGACGAATTGCTGATGAACGTTAGCTTTGTATACAGATGACAAATCTCGTTTCTCTCTACGCACTTTCGCTTGTCTCAATGCAACCACACCGCACCACTTATTTAGAAGCTTTTGATCCGTGTCAGCGGAGTTCATCCTATCAATAACCATATTTTGGATATTTCCTAAACTTTTACAAACCGAATGGTCTGAGTTTGGTTTACTGGTATTTTGATTCAGTTAGCTAGTAAGTCGAAATCTTGATCATTTCGGCTAAGTTGTGTGGAATTTAAAATGTTCCTTATTTTCAATGTATCTTTTTTTATTGGAAAACCCAATAGATTGGCGTTTGAGGAGAAACATAATTAGTTTCATACATTTTCTACATTACAGTAAAAAAACGAGTTTCGGTCGGCTTTCGTTAAATTGTTCTTCGTGATCTTAGGATCGTTTCCTTTATCCGACTGGTTTAATGAACTCTCATATCACACATGTCTCTTCGCAACAGAGCCTGAACACGCGGTTCAAAACAAAAACCGTTAAACTACACATGACGTTTTTTCATTTAGACCGACAAAATCGAATGTCGATTTCCAGTTCGCGTTAATCTGTAACGCTATCCTAGTCGTTCTACGCTGATGAACCTATTCAATTATTTTTAGTGCTACGTTTCTTACCAGTAGAGCATCCAGCATCGAGCATCGTCAATCATATGGATTACAAGTGACCAAAAATCTAGGTTATGGCTACCACGATCTGTAGACGCATCTAGGTGTCTACTGTATAAAATAGGCTTCCTGCCAGCATGACCCTATTCCCTACGCGTGTTAACACACTGTTCGTAGAAAGCGTGTTTAGTCTGATTCAACTAGGTGCATTCAACTTTATTCTAATTCCTGAGTATCAAAATGCGCAGCAGTGAAGTCAACTGAAAGTCTGCTCGAACATACCCTGAAAAACGATCAACCTTCAGTTATTCAAATTTATAAGAAATTGTTGCCATGAACTGTTTTGTAAACTGTCATCCGGAGGACCAGGCAGTTCAGACGAACTTTGTGGAATCGATCATTTCATTGCTGCCAAAATACAGTTTAACAGTTTAACGAAAAAGGTAAATATAACATGTAGTCATTAACCGTTATTTTTTCCCGAGACAAACATATTTTATTAAACCAGATCACTGTTAGTTTACATTGGTGCGGGTACATTTTCTGTAGTAAATAAAATGTTTGAATACATGTACGAGAAAACACATAGTTTGGGATCAACTGGAGCGTGACTGTCATCAAACGCAGACATCATCACCATCAGACTCTGCATCGCATGCGCATCGTCAGTTGACTGTCCGTTCTAAACATTCGAACTATGCCAAGGATTGATAACAAAACCAACATTTGCAATTTTTGCAAAGTGAGTAGCCCACTTGCTTAGTGGTGTTTGCTTGCATATATAAATGCATGTGACCAAAACCTTCCTTCAAATATTTGTAAATTATGATTAGTTTCACTCACTAAAACGAACTTTGGCTTCAATAGTATGCACACATCACCAGCAAATTATATCACAGTTTGGTTACTCCAGTAATGCAGGTGGATGGAATTTCGTCTACAGGAATTCGCTAGAAGCATTGCGGTCGAAAATTTTATCAAATGATTTCGAGAAAGCTTATTCTTGGTGAAAACGTCGGATGCATGATACAGTAAGCATTATATTGCTGATTGACTTATTTAACAGATCTCTTGTGTTGAGAGCTAATACTACGAGCACTTACGCAACCTACTGGGTACAGTGAGTTACTTTGCAGGTTAAAATGATCTCAAAAATGTGCAAAACTCCTTCCCTACAAATTGTTATGCAGCGTGATCACTTCATCATCCCGCAGTCACCCAGTTTGCCTTACACTTGTCAGAAGTCTGTCTCGTTTTGAAACGCGTTTTACATTAATGTATCTGGGATGATTAGCTTCTCTTTTTTATGCCTGCCGATTTTCAAACTCCATTGAACTTTCAGAAGTGATTTTGATAAGTGATAGTATAGGCTCATTTGTTGAATTGTAGATACGGAGACATACATCTGACCACGAGGACGACTAGCCGTAACGTACAAAGTTTTGAATATTTTTTTAGGGTTATCGTGCTTGGATAAACCTAAGATCTAGAGTGCGATTTGCAACCAAGAGAGTGACCATGAAACCTTGTTTTTGTCCCAGACCTGACAATGTTTACTTGCTTCTCGTCGATTACGGGGTACTCTCATGCCTCGTTCACTTCCTTCCACGAATTCTAAAAACATATTCCCTCTTTCCGGACAGGTCATGACCCTTATGTATATTGTGACAACGTTTTTTCCTGTAATGGAAATGGAACACAATTTTGAAAGGCTGTCGGCATTTCGTAAGGCGTTGTTGATACATGTTATACTAGCGCGAGATCGTTGACTTCTTACAAATGTCTCACTAGACGACCCACCCAAATGATAGCGAAGATAGGGAGCCCAATGTAAATGTCGATGAAATGCAAATTGTCTGGTAAGTAATGGTTAAGCGCTAAATTCCAAAGACCTTGATGGCACAGGCACATTTTATGGAAGTGCATTACCTAACTGCACTAGATTTAGAAACGTTCAATGAATCAAAGATGGTCGACGGAAAGTGTAAGTGAACCAGATAGGTTGACTTCGTGTTTTTTTTCAACCGTCAGCATGTTACTTATGGTAGATACATTCCAAGTTGAGTACATGACAATACCAATACCACTGATAAAGTAATACACATGTTCGTTGTGTATGGGATGGGAAGTCTCAAAATTCGTCTTGAACCCGCATGGTAAATGCCTATAATATCGCAGATAACGGTCAAACGAGGACAAGATGGTGTTTGCCCGGACAATTCCAACACACATCAACTACAGTAGTCCAATAACCGTTTGCTCGTAATTTTAAGTTGCCGTTGATGTTCTGGTTTAACGTGTTTACGACAAAGTAGCTGGCCAGATTATGACAACGGTACACTCCTACTGTCACTGAACGTTTCATGCAAAGAAGCTACTTCAAATAACCATGACTGGATATCTTCAAAAAATTGTTCCGTATTTTGAAAATCCATGAAATTGTTTATAACCGGAGAAAATGTCCATTAATAATACAGCAGTTTGATCTACTTCACTTCCTTATGGAAACTTCAAGCCAATCACAGTGACTCGGTATCTGCCGAGTAGTACAATAACTATCGAAAATACTGTTATTTTTTAATGGATCTTTGTATACAGTTTTTAGCTTCGTTCAAGCAAAGCTTAGTTCAATCCAACGAGTTCCATATTTTTTATAAACGTTCGTATGTACTACTGACTATACTTTAGGTTACTCTCAAGATTACTCAGATCACTTAGTGTCAAGATCAGATCATAGGCACACATAAATTGACTCAGCGTACAAGCGGTCACTTTCTGAGATGCTTAAACAATCCATGTTTAGCAGGTTCAGACAAGGTGTAGCTACCGGTGCACATTTAAAGTTGTATAATATCAAGATTGACTGAATACGATCATTTTACCAACTGCGGAAGACGTAAACGAGTAAAAGCTCGATCAGATACGTGTTATCTGTTTCACCATGTTAAAAGACACGTGTTGCAATAGGTTGGTACCGTTTACTCTCAACACACATAGGATGTGAACAATGGTACATAGAAGAAGACAGCGGAAAGACGCGCATACAATCACACCAAACACCGCTTGATGGTCACTACGCTCACCCAACTGTTTGCTTTTATCAATTCTCCGTATACAGCGGCAAATTATGAGTTCTGACCAAAAATACTTCACTATAAGTCAGTAATATTGAGTTTGCATTAGGTGATATTGTTTAAAAGGAATTAAGTTTGTCAGTTTAGCCGTCTGCAATCATGTGGTGTCCAGCAATCAGTGATAAAAATCAACATATTATCAACATACTGTTTGTACAAGACGATATTTCTAGTAATATCTAGGACTTTTTGATCACCCATTCCCAAAATGATGGACCTCAATTTTTACCTTTAGCCACTCAGGCTATTTAACTGTAGTCAGATCTTTCAAAAGTATTCACGATAGTTTTCGTAGACTAGAAGACTACACGTCTATGAATAACAAGTTTTGGGTAGTGTGACATTTTCAAGGGTTCACCCGCAAGTAGTCAATTCGAACTAACCATGGCAGATGCAGTCCACTTCTTCCACTGCGATCTAACCAGTTGAAGTTAATTTTAAAATTTACAGCGCTACAAAAACGCCTCTCTTCAACGACTGGTCACTAGACTATGTTCAACAGTAACAAAGGTCGTGCGCACTAAACCGATTTCCAAAGGTGTTACGCCAGTGAGAAATATCACCCATGGGCTCTCAGATGTTGCTGCCTTGACAGTATTTCTCATCAAGCTAAGTATCTACATAATTTCCAATTCGGTCATTTCTCTGTGCCTTATAGATGAAACGTATGCTTCTTAAGTCTAGTTCTGGTCTCACTTGCTAAGATCGCACGGCCGGAGAATTGCCGGAACGGGTCTGTGAACACAACTCGGCTTGGTTCAGCAGCGGAATAACAAAGTCAATCAATAACACCTCACTGTCAGACCCGGTAGATTCGGATTGTACTCTCAAGGCGATAGAGTCATGTAGCTGCTTCTACTGAGTTAACGTCATCCGATCAAGGGAAGCGAGACGTAAGAGTCTGTCCACAGTTGAGGCAACTGGAATTCGCCTAAAAACCTACTCCTGTTTGTCCAGCAATGTTTTCTCAGTCAACCTTATAGATCCTGATTTTACTTATGGTTGAGTTGAGTGGTGAGCGTTTGCATAGTCTGCCATCAACAGCCATATTGGTTGCCATGCGCTCTCGAGTTAGTTTGTTGGTGTTTCGGCAGGCTATTTTAGTTCATCATCATCATCAGTTCATCCCTGCGTGAGCAGGGATGCTATTCCTAGTACGAGGTTTTCCATGAGTGTGTCATTCGGATGGCATTTTTAACCAGTTGCACAATGTTACTGTGGGATGCATATCGATGATTTTGTTCTATTCAACGCAAAGTTTGACGTCCACTGATGTGAGCCCTCATTTCAGTTTGAGTGATACTGAGTTAATTCCACTGAAAAGTCTACTCATACACCAACAATCCGAATACGATATTTGTCACTGCATCGCAGATCATGATAAATAAAAAACAGTCATTAAAAACTCCATATGTAATACATATTCGGGCATTTTTCCGCTTGGGTTACAAGTAATGTAAACTGTTAGCAGTGCACAGTCTAGTGAATAACTCAGATGATGTAGCAAATTTAAAAGTCAGATCATTTAGTCAGATTTGGATGTGCCCTCTCCGCTTACTTCAACAACTTATGTACTCAAACAATCACGGAATTAACTGACGTTTACTGTGACGGAATACGAACTAATTGTACAGGTCTCCACTATAATGCCGAGCTTAAAACATCCAGTCTTTGAGGAAGTTGTCAAGCTGTAGGCAAATATATCAGCTCGCATTCGTTTGTATTCCCTCGATCAAGATCTGTTATACTGATACTTTGCATAGTTCGTATGAGTTAGTTGATCACCGGACACTGACTCTTAAATCTCTTTGGTTTTTTAAGCACAAATTTAGAAAGCAGATGCCACCTTTGATTGCCCTTTTCAGTTAGCAATCGAATTAATATGGCAGCAAAACTGTACCACTCATACGACAACCCTTGCTTTCATTTGTCGAACAGTGGGTACTATTAACATTGTTTGCAAAGAAAATATTGCGATACATGAAATAATTTTCACGGAACTTATGGCAGTTACACAGATAAGGGACATGTTGATATAAAAGACGTTCATCCTATCTCCTTTTCCAGCTGTTTCATGAGATTTCAGATTCATTGGATAAGATTTTATTTTTAAAGATCGAAGTGGTACACAGGCACTGTTAATGGAAATATATTGAACACACCTTAAAAAATGAGGCGTTAATGGAGAGGATAAACCGAGTTTTAAGTGCGAAAGCCACTGTATAGACAGAATTTACCTCCAAGTATAGCCTTCCATTATAAATCTCTATAAAAGTTTGTAGTCTCGTGTATATTCGTTGGAGTCCTCATAACTGCCCAGATATCACACACGAGGATCAAACGAAGCATAATTTCTTTCGACTATACTCTTAACACAGGTAACCTGAGATTTTACGCTGTCTGTAACGTCGCTAGACAGACATAATCCAGCAGGCTACTGCGACTTGTCTAACCGATTGATCTTGACAAGCGACATATCGGGTTTTTCTTTTTACCCCCGATTATTTCCGTACACCCTAGAAAGGCGCCTAAGTTGCATAACCGTTTGATCTTTTCCATATATGGTTAGTTCTACACTTTTTCTGGAAAATTCTCTATTTCATTCAGTTATCTCAGCAATACTAGAGCGGATTTTTTAACAAAGTGCAAAATTTGTCATTTGGCTACTTGCGAAGTCTATTCCCGATACAAAGCACATATTTATGCATAAGTATAATTGTTGTCCTATACATGTTTGCGTTTTCGGCTGTGTTGTTATGCTTACTGATATAACGTAAATGTTATTGAAGGTTAGTCAAAAATGTGTAAAACTTTCTATTGATACTTCAGCAAGAAACAACCAGGTACTTTGTATGAAATGATTTGACACACTTACGAAGCGCGTGTTTTGTGGCACTAAGGTTTTATAAAGATAGTCATGAAACTTGAGGATTGTCGGTCAAGTAGAGCTTGGAAAATTTCAACCTCTTCAGCCATCACCACAGATTACCCTTCCATTAAGAACTTGGAATAAAACGAGCTATAATAACTTAATGACCATCTAAATCGTATTGATACACTTTTGTGCTTGCATTTAAACGCCTCGGTATATGATAACAACAAGTTGGTTCACACTCATATACGAGTATGGACTACACTCAGATAGACCTTCCGGATGGACTTTTACAAACATAACCTGTGGATTCAATCTCCGCTTTTGTTGAGGCTCATTATGATTAGGTGCACCTGCCACCACCCCGGGTTTATGCACTAAAAACGTTCGCATATGACAACAACTCTGATTTGGCTTGACAAAAGTAACATGTCTAAGAGCTAAAACACATTCTTTTGTGACTAGTGCCTAGTTGGTACAGTCGTCTCCATATGCAATATAGTAACTGATTTACTAATTCCAACCAGCGGTCCCACTGTCTGGATTGCTCACACAAGTTGAAATCGTAGAAATCGCTAAATTATCCAAACATTACACAACGGCGGATGTGAAGATGTGTTTAAACAAGGTGTACCCTATTCAGTAACACTGTCGAGAATGGTGATCAAGTCTAGCGCTTTTTAGATAACTTTTCGAAAAGGTTGGCTATAGGTACATTTGGGTATTAGCAATGCCCTCAACTGTGAGTGTTGTTCACTTTACATTTATGTGTATCTGAATACGAACATGAACTCAAAGCGTAGAAGGCTTCTTTCCAAAAGAAGCATGTGTGAAAAGTATTTTCCTACCGCAAAACTGTTTTCACTTAGAGGATAAGACACCAAAACGTCAGGAAACGCAACCGATTTTAATGTGAAACAGTGAGTGGAATAATTTTACTTTGCATGCACAACATAGTTATCTCATGACATCGTGGCAAAAGTTCAATCCTAAGCCGTATTGAGAATAAGCATTGCTGCTGAGCTCAGATAAGAGCAAAACTCAAGATTAGTGCTTCTTTCTGAGGAGGATTCATAGGACAGCTTATCTGAATGTGAAAACTGTGGTTAGTTGTGAACGACATTCAAGTTAATTCAAACAAATTCCCAGATTCTCTTTAATAAAAATCGTCCGTCATTACCTTGAGACACGTCTCTCACTTTGCTTTCAGTTGTACCCCAAATATACATAAATGGTTGTATACATGTTACCAGTTTATCGAACTGTAGACAACCGTGTTCAAAACACTGAGTTCCGTTGATTCATTTTATTAACGGGATAAAAATACAAATGTTACCGTTCACCTTCTATATATAGTCAATGTTTTTGTGTATGCGACCGACGAGAATAAACGATGCACACCTGTGTTCAGCTGTTGGTCACACTTTGCGTCAATGTGTCACCTGTTCATATGAAGTGAAAATCGGGTGACCGACAGTTATGTTTACCCAGTCAAGCTTTTGTTCGAATGGCAGAACTTCGCATACTAATGTTATACCACCCTTTACTTAGACATATGTCCGTGACCAGTACCTAGCCATATGGGGAAGGTTCTGTGTAACTGCCAACATTATGAATCCTCTGAAAATCGGTGTTCTATCGCGAAACCTTTGTATACAAACTGTGGGATGCCTACGCAAAAACTGAAGGATCATACGATGAGGTAAATGCTAATACCATACAAATCGTTCTGACTGAAAAGAAGCATACAAATAACAAAACATTTTGGCCCACACCGTATAAATCCATAATAATCACACGCTGGGGACTGATATACCTTCAAGTAACTTAAGTCTGAAAAAGTGATGAATGATAGCGTTCCAGTTGTGACCGGCTTGTAGAGACGAACATGATGGGAAAAACTTTGGGGTAAAAGTTTCATACCTTTATCCTAAGAATCGCAACTCCACTTGTGCTTTGGGTGCACAGTTTGTAGTGACGCCGACACTGCATGTCAGGGAGGCATTTAAGTCTCATCCGCATACAGATTCAACAGTGTATGTGTGTATCCGAGGGGGGTTGTTAGTGATGAATAAATATTTGACCGTTCTTTTGTCGAATGCGGGGTAAATTATCCCCTCAGGACCACTGGCTTCAGCGTTCCAAGCTATCTGTAAAGTTAGCTCATTGTCCGGGAATATAGAATTCGTCAGTTATTTTGTCGCCGGCGTACAAAAGTATTGGTGACTTGATAATGGTGAGAAGATCAAGAACGGAAAGAATGAACAAGACGAGCCTTGAAAGGAATCCTAGCATAATCGGCTGAAGGCGGAACCAGCTGTGCACTCACATTGGTCTGTTCGACGCTTAGACGAAATTTAAGTTAGACAATTATTGAACCAACTGAACAAGAGTTAAGCAACATTCTAATTTTGGGAATTCCATAATAAGATGGAGAGAACTACCAAGCCAAAAGTTTGGAAAATTCAAGGTAAATTCTATAAGTTTCCAATCTCGTTTCGGCAGCACCTATCCTAAAGGTCGTGAACAATTAGCGCATTAATGATACATGGAAATCCCGTAGGCAAATCATATTGCCTCATTATAATAATTTCCATTTCCGCAACTCTCGCCTGGAGACAAGTATTCACTAGGTTAATTCCGCGAATAATTACAGTAGTGCAGTGTTTTACTTTAGCTGTAATCTCTGTTTTGTTTCTGAGTCGTTTCAGTTTTCCACTAATCTTGGGATTGCCGAAATGTAGTTGTTAACTGCGTCTGTGATTTCCTTAACGGCGAACTTTTATAGACAATCTGAGCTGTGCATGGATGGAGCTGGGGCATTCCGGTATACCAAGCTGCGTACTCATCTTTGGGAACTTCGTTTCATCTTCGACGTTTGAGTTCAAATTTCGGGGAGCATGTTATTTAGTTTCGTACAAGTTGATCGATCCATTTAGAGTGTCAATCGAGTTAACATTACTGGTAACCACAATTTCGCGACAAAATAGCATTTGACCAATCCAGCACCTAGTATGATCCCAAACATACTGAAGTAGTGCAGGTTCTGCTACCACGTCCAGAACCTTTCTCAGCAGAGAAGGACTTCCTTTTGAATCAAATGGTTCATAAAACGTAGCTTTAGAAGGTTGGCCTCACGTTATTACTGTTTATACGTAACCTAAAGATAACATTTCTCGCAGAGTGTTCTGCAAGACAAAAGGCTGTCTGTGGGTCACATCAGTCAATCAACTCAGGGTTATTTTGCATTCTACTGCCTACTAGACTGAATTACGAATACACTATCACGCATACATGACGTCTTTTAGTACCAGCTTATATACAGAGCTACATCAATTCTACCGATTATCCCAATACAGAGAAACATTTTCATACCAGGAATAAACAGGTTGACCCATCGCCTTTTCTCATTAGGTAAAGTCTTCTTGGTGTCTGCCCAGACTGGATTTGACATATACCTGTGGGTCACTTGGGCCATTACCGTGAACAGCTGCGTTCGATTTTGTAATGTCACATAGCTGTCTCCATGCAGATTTAACGTTGCTGGCAGGTTAGATTGTTATCTGATTCCGATAGATAACTGGGAATTGGCGGTAGACGTTGATACACACGTGGGTTTCTTCAGTTATCCCATTAGCAAAGTTATTCACGGTAGTCGAAGCACGCTTATTATGGCTAAGCATATCGGCAGGAACAGAGCAGTCCTAGCATTAGGGAGACCACTGAGCGATGCTGGGAATAACTAACATTCTAAGAGACGCAGTGTGTGAATAACTCTAACGGAGCCACCGGAAGCAGTCATTTTGTGTACACATGTTCCCGCGCTTCATTTAAATCACTAGGCCCCGAACGACACCAGGCTAAGTTCTGCAGGTATCCGACGAAAAAGCGTTTCCAACCGCGTAGAAATGTTTCGTCAGCTAACCAGGTTTGTTTTCGCACGGTTTCTGCCTGTAGAGACAGCTATATACGGTTACCAATAGTTCACTGAACACAATTAATGTTTCTACTTTTCACATTCGTATCTATACTTCCTTGCAAACTGATACACGTGTGTGGTTATGTGATTAGATATAAAATAGAAATATTTCGGAAATATTTTAGTGTAAAATGAAATACAACGGTTTCAGTTCTGGAGCAGATAACCAACTTGAAATGAGCGTTCACATATGATAATTCTGTCGTGCCTAATGTGAGGTCAATGGCGTGGTGGTAAACACGGTCGCCTCATGAAAGCGTGGCCGGAGTTCTAGTCTCGGCATTGGCAAGGATACACACTACTGACGAGCTCTAATGAGAGCGAAACTTGGCTCTAGTGCTTGTTTTCGAAAGGGGCTGATTGAAAAGTCTATGGAAATGCGACAGCTGCGATCAGTTGTGGATGATGCTCAATGTATATAATTAAAATTTGTTGACTGACAAGCGAAATCCATTAGAAGGAATCCCAACACATATGTTTGTAAACGTAGCCCATTTTGTTGACGTCAAAAGAGATGGTCTGTGGAATTTCAGTTTCATTCCAGACGCAGTTTATCAACATATAGGCTTCCATTCCTGTGTACAGTAAGCTAAATCAATCATTAAATTGACCATTTTCTTTTAGCGACTGCATGATTTACAAAATCATTTTCAATGTTTATTTGATGGATAAACCGAATGTGACTCATTACAAATGGGTCGATTATAATCTTACCATCGGTTCCAGAAAGGTTCTAGATGAATGCCTTGATCTGGCATATTGCAACCGTAATCGCGATCCTACCTGGTTTAGTATTTACTTCAGCTTCTGGTTGCGATCCTTCCAACGGCGTGGACTTTGCTTTTCATTATACTGAGCTGCTCAACCTAATTGATTTAGTTATGTTAATCAAACACTCCACTAATTTACCACCATCGGGAGCTGTGAAAATCTATAACTTGGTCTAAAAGGTACCAAAAATATATTTAATACAATGCAGTGTGACTGAACATCTGACAGGGTTAACTGACTATTAAAACTGACTGATCAGATGGTTACAGATGTGAGCCAACTTCACTGAGATAGACCTATTTTTGTATTGTATATTGTGTTCGAGGTGAAAGTAAATTTCTGGCAAAAATATACCGTTCAGCTAAAAGGTAATGTCGCGTTACAATCCTTCCGGTATATTTGAAACGCCTATGAAATATACAAACCCGTAGCAACGTGTTGCTATTGCAAAACCACTTAAACCAACGATCATACAGATCAATCATGCTGTCCAAAGTAGATGATGAATTCAAGTTTCTGAAATATTGTACGAACTAACTGAAGGCTGTGATTTTTTCGAACAAAGCTGGCTGCAGACCCTGTGCGACCGGAGGCCGTGTCGCCAAAGCACGTTTCCGGTAAGAATGGCTGAGTAAATTCAATGAGTGTATAGCAACAAGGTAACGCGATCTTGTGCACACAGGTCGATGGAGAATTTCCGGTCGCGGAAATTTTATCGTTTAACTGTTTAACTGGACCATTGGATGAGGACAATGACATTAAATCAAACGTATTGCATACATAGACAAGAAACTAATGAATCCGACGTGTCGCTTCCGAATCTGACGGAGTAGTATCTTCATACCGTTCTGGCAATTTAGCTAGACAACACGATGAGCTTTCGCTAAAACAAACTGTTGACGTTTTGCTTTATAATTTTAATCGAGCGAAACGTTGGGTTGAATTCCAGAAGCTTGAGCAACAAATAACGGCTAGTTTTCATGTCAAACGATCAATGACAGGTTAGAAACCGTAATCGCGCAGTGTAAGATTTCGGAGTTGATCTACCAATTGAACCACAGAACACCAGTTTGTAACTCTAGGACGCGACTTTAACACGCTGAATAATGATCAGTAGTGGGAGGTACCACGTAATCTGCTCTGAAATATACTTGACGACCCTGTTTATTTAACGGTAGTGAACTCATCTATCTTTGTTGAAGCACGTGTGAAGTTACGCATAGTTTGATGAGCTTGTTCACTCTATTTCTGTTTTATGATCACGCTTTTGTGAGTGCCTCTGCTCTGGTTATGTCAGCTGGCTTGCTTGTTCGATCCTTCGGTGAACTGAGTTGTGGTCTGTACTGGTCGATGCGTGACTGTGTAGTGGTCGGATATTTTTACGTTAGCTGTGGCTACATTTATTAGCTGACAAAACACAAAACGATTGTCCCACGACTAGTTAAGGATGCAATTGTATTATTGTGTCAAATATATCTCCACTCTGTTTATATACACTAGGACTAAACTGACCTATGCAGACTGACATGAGAGCCAGTTATGAGCCAGAGCCGTGAGCATATTTCGAAATGTATGAAAAACGGGTCAACCAAACGCAGGACGTCACAAATATTCATACAGATTAAACAATCTGCATCGTTCATTGCAAACAACTCTCTTAAGATACGACATCAGTGTAGACCAAAAAAAGCATTTCGTGTTTTAAAGTCAACGTTGCACAATTACACATCGCGCCTCGCTGGGTTTGTTATAAACTGACGGTTATAAACGTTTGTGTATTCCAAACCACCTGTTTACAGGGTCATCGCTATCATGATATTGACAGTTATTGCTAACCAAATATTTCGGTTTTCTCTCTTATCCTACTTGAATCATCATTCTGGTATATAAACCGTCTATTGTATGCTCTCGTAAAGATGCGAGGTAGTCTCTCTTGGCTAATCGTGCAGCTTCAGCCCACTGTCCTATTTATACACAACATGAGTATATACAACTTTGACCGTTGATCGAAATGGATTGTACAGTTTATTTTCCAGGTGAGAACGATTAAGAATACCCTAGGTTGCAATCCTGCAACTCAACAGATCATTCATACCATCATTCATGTGAACAGTACAGTGTATATTTACATAGTAGAAACGGACCCCTGACAGTAAATTGAAGTCTTGAGAAAAAATTACTGAAATTTAGTCAAAACATCAAATCGTATCATATTTGTGTAAGTTAAACTGAATCTTCGTATTTTGTTGTTCAGTTGTCTATAGCAAACATAACAGTGAGAAACAACATGCAAATCGATTTAATGTTTTCCTAATCGTCTGCAAAATAACCGCTTAATTGTCGGTAAAAAATGTTTTACTGGTTCATCTTTCTCTGTGCACTAAAGATATTTCACTTCGGTTCTCACTGGTGTTATGATGTAGTTGAACAGAGTTACATAGTCACTGTAACTAAATGACAATGTTTTTTGCCCAATATTCACTGATTTATAAAAGTTATTGAATATTTCCAAATTCTGCCATTCATTTTCAATCTGTACGTTTCCTCTAAAATTTCGCAATAACGACTTGCTGGATAAACCCAAGAATACCTTGTCTTGGCACGAGCTCTGTCTCAAAAAAGTGTTGAAAAAACCACTTATGAATGAAAAACAGAAAACAGTTATTCACCTCATGAATCACACAGCTAAATTTCAATTCAAAATTACATCGACGTATTTGGACTATTATTTGACTATTCGTCCATATGAGAAGGGCAGTGCTTGTGGAGTAAATATAACATTCTCCGATTTATCTAGCACGCCGACGGCGTGAAAATTAAAGATTGAGTCGGTTTTCAAAAATGAATTATCAAAACTTATGAGCAGTAGATTTTTATA
>JTDE01000622.1:106966-134926 GCA_014338405.1 Paragonimus skrjabini miyazakii
AAAGTCTAGCAGTTAGCCTCTTAACACGTCCGAAATTGTTGACGTCTTGTTTTCGCTAATGAAGAAAAACCAGCAGTGAGAAAATTTCCAATACACGCTCCTTCCTTCATATAAATAATAAACTTTTACTTCGATTGTTATCTGGTAAACATCTGGGGATTACTCTGAGTAACACCATGCCATGCTCACTTCATTTTACTGATGCTGCCATCAAAGTCCGAAAGCCTTCGTTTAATATCTAGCGTTTAAACTCTTTCTCTCTCTCTCTACACCCCCCCCCACTAATCAATCAGCCGTTTTATTAGCGCACGTTTTTGCTTTCATTTGATGTTTTGCTTACTCACTGTTTTCTTTTATCTGTTGTCTAAGAAAGCATTCACCTGGTTACAGCAGCAAACTCCGTAAACATTTAGTAGATTTTACTGTCTCTTATTAATTAAAAATGTGCGAACGACTTTCAGCGAAAGCCCCACCCGACAAAACCCACCCTAAATATTTATTCACATCTTCTTCTATCTCTTTGTAGAATCATACATTTTCAACTAACCCCTCCCATTATTCTGTCGTTGTTCTTTGTTCAACTTGCCTTCCACAAAATCCAAAACTTCGTGTTCTTAAATCAGCCAAAAGGCTGAATCAATAAATATCAAAACTGATTCCAGCTGCGCCCGATTTTCCTAAATCATTCTTCAGTCTCTCGAATGCACTGATAAGTTTGTCCTTTAGGCACACTTATTTAAATGTTTTCTTTTTGGTGAAGATATGCGTACGTGAAAGAACCGGAAAATTCAGCTTTTTGGTGCAAAAGTATGTTATTGACTTGATTTCAAGTGGCGTCCACCGCGTCTAGGGAAAACACTTATAGCCGTCCTTTGGATATTGCGGATGGTTACTGTGCCACAAATTAACATTGATCTACTAGTGGCTCCTGCGGTATTTACTTCTGTCAAGAGAATGAACTCGAATAATAATCTGAAAATATAAAACAATTGTTCAGTTCTGTCATCTGATATCTGTATTAAAAACTTGTGTACAACATTCACTCTAAAGTAAATTCAAGAAAATCAATTCAACATTAGGTATATAGCACTTTTGAGGCATATAATGTGTAGAAGTACAAGATTAGTTATTTAGAAAAAGTGAGCGATGCTTTTAAACATTATACATAAATGGATACAAAAATTAATGACCTGGTTGCAGTCGTACTGCGCCAAATGTTCCGACGATTACAGGCAGCGATAAATGGAGCACGCACATTACAAGTTAATTTTCCGTACAAAAATTAGGGCGTCTTAATTGCTTTTCAAAAATGCTCGAGAGTGAGCACGCACGCGCTGAAACGCTGATTATCAAATTTGATGTGCGTGAACTTTGTGATGGAAATTAAATAAAATTCTATAATAAAGATGGAATTACTGGAATTGTCAACTTGATTGTTCTAACTAACATTGATCGGTCGTGGAAACCAAGATCAAACCAAACTGCATAGCTTCACACAGCAAAATAGAACGAAATTTTGATCCCGTGCCTACAGAATTAAATTTGTCTAACGGGTGTTAACAACAAACTGAACATACAGTACATCAGGTTATCCTCAAAGTTTCAAATCGTTAGGTATCCTGAAGGTGGACTAATCCCAAGCGGTGGTATCTTGATTCAACGTACCATGAAACTATAGCTAAAACAAACATTGCCTCAGTCGACGTTTTCTCTTATAAAATGAATCGTTAGTCTGTCGCCTGCAAGTGGAATTGAAATCGACCTGAAGACCATGGTTCACGGCGAACAGTTTAGGGTATCAGTTCGCCGCTAACCGGCAAACCCGTTCATTTAATTTTGTAACAAAGGTATTACACCAGGAATGGTTGTTTTCTTTCATTTCGCTGAGTTGTTTGTTCGTGATACATCGCAAATTTTAAAAATACCCTTCGGAACGTCTACTCTTACATCACTACTACCCACTTGGCATACTCTGTTAACAGAGTAGCTTCATGTATTTCACGTCGTATTGACAGATTGGTTAGTATCCAGTGGTTGTGACCCTATGGCGCTAGTGACGGACACCATTGTTCCATAGCTGACGCGGAATGGTTGGCATTCATGAATTCCTGCAGATAAGCATCTGGTCCTGCGTCCAGTCTAACCGGTTCCACAGGGGCAAATGAATAAATATACGTAAACCAAGGCCGCAGACAGACAAAAAATGGGTTGGGAGCAACGGCGACACGTAATTCGGTGGTGAAAAGTGTTCTATTAGCTGCATCTGAGGGTTTACTGATGGTGTTTTTAGCAAGCCTATCATCCTTGCAAGATGATGCAATATACAGTGTTCTTTCTTACCAAACACAGCTAAAAGTCCTCTTTCCGACGTTGCACACTTCAATCACTAAGTCTTTCCGGACAACGTTTTGTATGAATGTTGTACGTGTGAACGTCAAGCCATCATCAACAAAATCATCGCTTCCTATTCTTGAAGCTGCCTCAGCCAGACAGATTATGAGCATTGCCTTATCATTAAATGAAAAACTGTTGGGGTAAATGTGCTGACTGTTTAAAATAACTATTCCGTTTACTGCGCGCTGAAGGTGGTCTTCAGTCATATTTTTCTTACAAGGTCTTTTGGGGATGCACTCAAGTTACCACGACCTGTTTTCAGTCAGACACGTTAAGCAATGCATAAGTACTGCGGCCACACACTTCAAGCATATTCGGGTTTATAGTGTGTGAAAGGTAATGCTGGTTCTGCTCAAAAATCGTGTTTTGGTTTGTTGCCTTGTTCGCTTCACAGTTAACGCGTCAAAAAACCTTGTTCACTACTTTCTGATTTCTGTACAAACTGCATATGATCGAACGACTTACGGTAAAGCCTGGCTTTATGAGACTTGTGTCTGAAACAGCTACGGAAAAAATCTTTGGATTTTTAATTGTCCTCCTAGGTGTTGTTCCGATCAAGCGGTTTTAGTAATCATACTTGACCACGATCAGTACACCGATATATTAGTTCGCAAGCGTAATTTGTGTAATTTACGCAGGCGATACATTCTTTGACTGTTGAAACAACTCGCCAAATAAAGAACAATATCCACTTCTTGCGTATACAGAAGCTTATTGCGACTCGCTATGTTTGGATGCATAACTGCAGTCTCTCGTGTTGCGGTATACTAGTTTTTGCGGTCTGTACATTCACCATCGAGGTACAAACTTTACATGATACTTGGAGCAGTTTATTTATTTCTCATTGCAATTACCCTTCCTTGAACTTGGAACTGTCTCATACATAGTTGGTGACATCCTGTTATCAGCGTTCAGAAGTATTGTTGATTTGTCCCAGAAAATGAAAGATGCATGGAAAATATTAGCAAAATACATTAATAATGTCAAAAGGAACATGATCAGTAGACGTTTGAAACACAATCTGTTCTGTTCGATTGTGTCTCACGAACTTATTCTGTCCATGAAAGAGGGTCGTCCAAACGTTGTTGTTCTCAACAACAAGTTCATCTAAAAGACAGCAAGAAGCAAAGCTGTTTGACATACTATTCAGTCCATTAGTGCGAATTCAGATCTTTGGTAGTTTGCAGAGTTTAGCAGTCCGATTCCAAGCGTTTCATCATGGTGACCTTGTCAGCGCCTAACGACGGAAGTTTTGCCTACTTGAACCGTTAAATTATCTATTAATCTCAACAATTAAAGTAATAAACGCAGTCTGCGATGGTCAATTCACGTGACTCATGTGATTACCGGGCCCACTTGAAATAAAGCGTTACTTGACAAAATGTTTCCCCCAATCAAAAAATTATGCTTCACTTAAGGTTCGTCAGGGATTTCTAAACACGCATATACCTACTTGAGATAGTTGCCTGATTTAGACATTAAGAATTTATTTTTTACGTTTCGGTGGCTATATAGGAATAAGTTTGCAGGTAATTCCCTTATAACTGCGGTGGAATTCGACATGATGCCATCTGGACAGACTCGAAGCTGATTATCTGCTCATAAATATGGATATAAACAAAATGCTACACTTAATAAATCGGAGATTTTTATTGGTTTAGACGTCAGTAGGTACCCATCTGATATTAACCCTCATGTCTTAACAAATATATCTTGTAAGATGGTATAACTGACTTCAGATTAGTCAGACAACCATAGAACTGATAAATTGTATAACAGAGGTATTACAACAGTATGTTCGCTAATCATTAAGGAAGCTATGTTCACTGATAATGGCAAATATATAGAGTAAACGGTTTGAGTAGATCACTGAGAGACAAAAATATCCCCGGATCATCCCTAAATAAATGTTAGTTGTGTGTATTAAAAAATCGCCACTCCGACGTGCCCATAGAATGTTCGGATTACCTCTGTCGCAATATACTTTCGCATCCTAAATCATTGTTAGTTTCTGTTGATGGCACGGCAAAGCAAACATTCACAAATCTTAAAACTGGGTTTATACATACAGATACACCCGCGCACGTGTTGTCATGGCAATAAGTTACGTGATGATGGCAGCAACAAAACGTAAGTGGAGAAACATTTTATGGTTATTAGTATATCCAAGTCAAGAAAAAACTAAATATACTGCTTGGGTAGATATTCAGCATAGATGTATAGCGAAAAAAATAAAACGGCTGACAGAAATGATGTTTATAAACCCGGCAAGACAATAATA
The DNA here is from genome assembly GCA_014338405.1 of Paragonimus skrjabini miyazakii. NCBI lineage: Eukaryota > Metazoa > Platyhelminthes > Trematoda > Plagiorchiida > Troglotrematidae > Paragonimus > Paragonimus skrjabini miyazakii. The sequence goes on from JTDE01000622.1 coordinate 111,642, forward strand.
CTACATTAATGGAGGGCATGTTCCTGACTTACGAGCAATCGATAATATGTTTCATCAGAAACGTTTCACTTGTTACATCAGGCATTCTTCGGACCAGATTTAAGATATAATTTATGCAGTTTTATTTCTTAATTTGTTCTATGCTACGAGCAAATACTTGCTAGTTCATCTTTATTCCTGTTAACAACCAAAGTCGTCTCATTCGACCGCCATTGCGAGTCGTTTTGATCGGTCAAATACCGACCGCCATGTGCTAAAAAGCTGAATCTCGCAACTCTACCGTGCATTTGTCCTTCGTACTTTCAACGGCCACTACAATCAAGCGTACCGGCATAGTTCTGACCCCTCCTCTGACTAGGTCGACATTTTCAATAATTATGTCATGGCCTATGTCTAACAGCTAATAAGCGATTTCGGAATCCTTGATCATGGTCCGATACTGCAGGTTATCCACCGTGTTTTTCTAACAACCCTTCAGGGCTCATTTGCCCTAGAATTAGGTCCTCGTGCTGCTTGCCTAATGCAAACTTCCGGACAATCGTTATATTTTACTATACAGACACAGTTTCATGTTTTTTGACCAGGTAAGGAAGTCTTATGATGCATCGATATTTCATCCGCTGAAGTTATCTTTAAAAATCCGTCCTGATGCCTACTTAGTTCAAGGCCTTACGAATAGCCCCTCTCCTCCCTAACTTGAATGGAATAACAGACGTACGGTTTCACTCCCTTGGTGTCTTTACTACTGTTCCAAGTAGCCGCCCTGGCTATCATTTTAGAAAACCAATTAGTGGAACTCCTGTTCGCTAGCGTGATCAACGCCTCTTTCTGTTCTGTCTTATGGTCACACGCATATGTGCTCAGATCCAAGGATGTGTGGACTAGTGAGTTTTCAATATCACCGTAAGCCTATTTAGGGTGAGCAGATTTCCAGCTAAGAACATTAGGTATGTCTGCGGTTTTGAGACTGACTTTGGTCCTGAGGCCCTGACCCAGCCTGCGTATCAGACAATCGAGAAGTGACAGCCGGCTACTGTCCATCTGATATTGGAGTGTATCCAAATACGGCGTTGTGAAAACGTCTGAACTAGATCTCGTTTGATTATCACAAATGTCATGTCTACCACAGAGCCACCAAATGTTTGGTTGGTTTTCTGATTGACGTAATGTCTTCCTCTGAAATTGCTTCATATGAGTATTTGCAAAAACAGGAGAGATTAAAGATCCTGTGGTCAATCCGTGTTCATGACTATATGTACTTTCAAACAACATTGTTCACATTTAAACGTACGGATATCCCAACTACCATCTGGTTGGTAGTTAGGTTATTTCGTTGTACAACTACACAGTAATACTTGTCTGATCATTTCAAACCATATTACCTGGGATGCATTGCGGTTACTTCAAAATCAAAATGTGTATTGTTGTGTATGACGAAAATCAAGCTAATTCTATGTACAAACTTATAAGAGTTCTTGATGTTACAGCTCGATTTCCCCGGTGATGGTTGTAAAATTTCTGTCAAAAACATTGCAAACTCATCCAGTGAAGAGCCAATATCGTCAGCAATTGGTCTGAGGGGCACGTGGAATTCATGAGTTGTTGGAAGTTCATAAAGAATTGGTGTTTATGCGGAGTTCGGGCACAAACTACAACATTTTTCTTGTCATCACTTGCCATTCGCCATTTGCAAACACTTACCTACTTCATCTAATATCTATTCAAATGCAGAATGGCTATTCTGTTCTCAATTTTCTTATATGGTCTTCCTGGTGGATATTATTTTACTTTGGCCTTATAATCTGTATACGTCAGTAGTACAGACGCGTTTGTTTTTGTTCGGTTAAAAGCAGTACGTTCACCCGATGGTGTACGTCAATGCTGCGCTTTCATCTAACATAAGTTTGCGGGTCTCCTTCTGTTGAGAACTAAGAATACCGGCCAATTGCGGACTCGCAATTTCTTCTCTCTCTTTTATTGTTTCAGAGAGCGAGAGACGGCTCGACATCCAAACTGACCACTTCTGCATTCAAACGTTATCTATGTATAACATAATTCATACCCCTTTCCAGTATAGTATATTATGTATTTGACCACATCCCACAGATAAGTTGTCTAAGCAACCAAATGCACGTTATTCACGAAACAACTTACCGATTGTTCACAGTGTTCTGAAAATGTATAGTCATCTTTTTACCAGTCAAACGCATCCGATTCGTGTGTTGTTTGTCCGCCAGAAGCAAAACATCGAAAACACTAGTAAAAGAGCATCAATAAACATAGATAATACTGTTTATACAAAACAACTCATTGTCCTACTAAACTTCTCGAAATTACACAAACATAACACAAAGAATTATTATGGAGGGAATCGAAGGCTTATGGTTTGAGATAAAGTCAACTTGTGCGCTTGATATGTGGACGTTGAACTTTCATATAAAATCGGCACGTACATCAACATAGTAAAAGCACGCTTTCGGAAAAGCCGTCACAGAATTAAACCTTGATCTGCCGTAGACCTCAAAAGTAATTGTGTGAGTTTCCCTTTGTAGACTACCAGAAATAATTACAGACCATTGAAACCAAGTTTTTTGACAGCACACATTCAAACTGCGCAGAAGACTGCATTTAAGTAGATGTCATAATGCAGACTTCCAACTTGAAAAGATTGTGGACTTCGCCCGTAAAATTCATCTGGGAAATTGACTAGCCCGATCGATAGTTTTGGAAGAAGACTTACTTCTCAGATTCCTGGGTGGTTTTTGCTTTACGGCAAGACTGAGTGACGCGCAAACATAATACTTAAATCATCTGAGTCCAGCACACCTTGAGACATCCGTGAAGTTCGTCTCAAACAAAACATTAGAATTCTGCAGCTGGATGACGGAATAAAATTAGGCTTTCGCTGGTAAAAAGATGTAACAGTTTTTATAATTATATCGCTACTGTGTATGCAACTTTTGCTGGTACATTCTGAACAGTAAACAATCATCCATTAAATCCTCAGCACCCTTCGGGTACAATGATTTCAGTTATTTAGGTGAGGCAACTAACACCATGAGGCTCGAAATGTAAAGTTGCGTATGCGTTGTTCACTGGTTTTTCATGGTGTACACATGATCAATCGTAAATATCCGTTCAGTTATATCCCAAGTAGTCAATTCGAGTATATCACTACGCAACGACACGGTGAATATTCGCACTAGACCAACTTTTAACGTCGAGACAAAATAATTTGGGCTACCAATACATCGGAAATTGTCAAATAATACTTCCTCAAGCTTCTCTAAAACGGAGTCGAAAACAAAGGATGTTCAAACTAACATTGTGCTTTTTTATAAAAATAGCGTTTTGTTTTCATTTTATCATAGAGGCTCATGCAGCTTGAAATATTCAGAACAAAAAGGGTTGACACACTTGGAATCAACTATCACGGTGAATTTGCCGCTGACAACCAACGTTTCGAAAAATTGGAACTAGTCAGGCCTGCGCGCAAAAATCAGCATTCTGTTCGCAGCAGGTGTCAGTGATCTTGCCAGTCGTGCACTATTATTCTCAGACGATGAGGTAATATGCAGGAAACAATGCAGCAATCATGGAACTACACAATCAGGTTCTAAATTGTAAACAACGGCACTTGTTGTGGTGGATGATGTGTTTCACAAATCGAAATCCGATGGCTTTCCTGTTTACCTAAAACGGGTGTTATGTGCAACGACTAGACATGTTTGTGTATTGGAACCACTCTTTGACGTCCCATTTCCTAGGCGTACGGGAATGGTTTCATGCGCTGTGCATGGTAGGTGAAGTTTGACAGGTGGACTCGTTTTACAAAAAATACGTGAAACATTCCAGTTGCAAACATAAGGGTAATTAGTTGATAAACTAATGAAGTGGCTCATTCTGGAACTATTCTGAAAAAATGGAGAGAAGACTTCACTGGAATTTAAACCCTAAAGATAGCGTGTGGATGAAAAACAGTACACATACGTACAAACAAAACTAGAGAGCGGAATTTTGGCACTTGAAACATCATTACAGTTGAATAGTTCACTTTTAGTTGTATTCGCTCAGCAGATGTATAAAAGATGCCTTCTCCAGGGTGCTGAGAGAGAAAATCACACTCTAAATGCCCAGACACAGTATTACATGTCATGATCACGCAACCAAACAATCCTTCATACCTAAAAACAACTGCCTCGTTATTTTTAGCGATTATCGTCGTATTATTTTGTCAATTACTTATGAAACAATAGACTTACAATAGGCCGGTTTAGATCCTATGTCACTATAAAAATTTGAAACCGATCTTGCACTTCCCTAAAAATTACAGTTTCTTCGGCGCATATCGGGATGGACCTCCACCGACTGTACTAACCTTCACGATTGATGGCATATCTTTCTTGACCTACTGTTTATACATCTCAAAGACTCACAAAACATGACATGAGTAAATCAGCTGACCTGATTAATTAGCCAAACACCGACAAAATCACTGACTGCTTATCGTAATCTGATGAGTTGGGACAATCAGTTTGTTGTTGGACTCTTGTATTCTACTCCATATAAACAAAAGAAAACAGTTACTGTAACAATTGGTAGCAAAAACACAAATTCAGTAACTCTAATATTTACAACAGTCATCACATTGATCGTTTAAATAATCTTTGAAGATTGTTGAAAATGAAGCTTCAGAATTCACGTTTAGCTTCAACGATTTCCGCCGGTTGTACGTTATTGAACACGCAATAAGGAATATTATATAGTCGCTAACAATAATTCCTTCATTTTCATGCAAACTTATGAAACGTTGCACACAGCACAACTGCTTTTGACGAGTACATGTGGGCGCCACATATATAGCTCGATAGTTGTCATAGCATGGTTTGTGTGACTGTTTTGGGACGAACTAGTTTCACACGAACGACCACAAGTATTTTCCTATCAGCGGCCAGTAAGTATACTCAAAAAGAGATGGATACGTTTATCTAAGAAACTTTGTTTTTGACCGTACATTTTTGTGAAGATTCATTAGGCCGCAAATGGTCGGATCGATAAATACCGTTGAAGATGGGAACTGGACTCTTCCTGTGTCTCGTTGTCAACCAGCATTTTGTCAACGTCATTTGAATTGCTGCTAAGATCAGGTGTATCCACGGGGGTTAGACAGGTACAGTTCATAAACGTCTTATGTTTTTGACAGTTGGTCTTGATGAGTGACACGCTGGTTACAAATGACGCACTAATGGGCAGACTGTGCGTAAGACAGACCAAATGTAAGCAACAGCAACCGGGAATATTCTCAAAGTTTCGCAGAGAGAGAAACCTGGAAAACGTTAATAAACTGCATTCGGTTGATATGAAAATACCTTTCAGAATGTGCACACATTGGTTACAGTTCACGATAGACAAGGGCTACACCAACTACTCTTGGATCTATGCGTCAAGAACAAGTAAAATGATTCAAACGGCCCCAATCTACGTTTTAGTCATTGCAAGGTATCAAACTTGGATGTAGGAAGACCGGCAATCTGGAAACAACGACGTCCGTTTGGTATTCACGACTGGTTCTTGTGCAACAGGAATCAGTTATCAAATGGTGAATAATGGATAGTAAACCAATAGAATTTAACGCTTATCCTGGGTGGAACAGAAAGTTAGTTAATATCATTTATATTCTTGTTTGTTTGGAAATACCTTCTACCAGTAGCCCTGTGAATGCTCAACGCGACATTCCGCTCACAATTATCTGTGCCTACTTTACTGCCAGATGGAACTAACCATGGTCCTCATATTGAAAATGCTCCTTCTCACAATAAGTAACATTGACGTCGTGAAAGAGTTGAGCATTTATTGGATTAAGTATCAACTGTACGGCTAAAATGTATTACTATCCCACTTACATAAACTTAGCGGATCACCAAGGGGAATCAAAATTCCTTGCTCTGCGTGCCACATGAGAAGAAATATCACATTACGTAAACCGAAATAGACCTCAACGATGCTAATCCTTTATATGTGACACCAATTTGTTTGTTCTCCTACTGTCATTGTTTTACGTTGTAAATTTATGAATTATAATGGAGTACGCCTTTTGTCAAACATTGTGCAGTTTAAATGACTACGTTCAAGACAGAGTCAAGATGCATATGCGTAAAACATACTGCTCTCGCTTAAGATCGGCTTCAGTTTTATATGAATGTATTGACAAGATGGCAAGAATGAACTCAGTTGCATGACAATTTTCATATTATCCGTCTAATTGTATGGTGCTAATTTTGTTAGTCACATTATCAAACGATTTTCCATGCATGGTATGGCCAAAACCGAACTGGACAGCACACATCGTTCAGTTACTGTGTAAAGTTTTTCAAGCATGCAACTGGGGAACATCCTGATTTCAATGAGAGACCTTGTTCGTAGAATTTAACCCGTGAGTGTGCGATGACATTTACTTATTAGGTGCACACCATGGTAGTATAGTAAACAGAAGCACATTGACCCCTAGCTGAGATCAGCTGCGGTATAATCAGCTATTAAGTTTTAATTTTGTACGCAGCTCAATCACGATTTCGGCGGTTGAAAAATGAAATAGCAAACGTTTAATGTCATAGTGAATAGCTTTAAAATGCTCCCTAACCACAAGATCCAAAGTGTAACTGTAAACTGACGTTTAGACCTGTGCACGTGCCGTATTTGCTATCGTCACTAAAAGTGTTTTGAACTAGTCGCTGAGACGACATATAATAAAAATGCAATTTATTTATTCAACCAGCCAAGTGGTCAATAGTTGTTCTAAAAATGTTGGGTTCTGTCAGAACCACGAGTTATAGAATGGTATGTAAATAACTTTCCTTAGCTGTAACATTTCTGTCTTCTGTACCGGAAGCGATCAGTGGTTTTGAAGCCTTGACGGATATCAATGGATTTTGGCCTAGGAGACACGGATGCAGAACAGTCAGCAGATGTGAACAACAAAAACCTTCAACGCAATGTATCTGTTTTAATTATTCTGGAAACTCTTAGACCGGAAATAAATTCGAACGTGTTGTGCAATTGTTCGTCTTAAAGTGAGAAAAGTATAGTCATTTCTGGACATCCAATAGAAGGCCGACTTGGGAAATTTCACACAAAACTGTAGAAAATGGACCATAGTAATTCTCTTGAGTTACTGTCAAATGACCTTCACGCGTATCAGACAGTTCACAATATCACAGGTTTGTCGATAAACGAAGTTAATGAACTAAACCACGCAGTCACAGTCTGAGTACATTTCCACAAGCAATTCTTTTTGTTTAGAGACCAATGGTCTACAACTCTTAATGGTCTGATATATGGCGCAACCAAGTGCAAAGTAGGAAATGCAGATTGATTCAACCCACATAAGCTATTCTTTTTGATCACTAATGAAAATTAGTGGTCTGTGATTGCTGAACACTTTACAACTAAATTCCTAGGCAGAAACTTCTTTCACGCTGGTACCTATCAAAACATACACTGATTTGAGTTTAGGTTGATTAGGAATTCCGTTAATAGAACATTCTTGTCATGGTAGAATGTAGAACTTCAAGTCGCTTTGTGATGATTCAGGTGGGTTTACAGCCAGAGTATGAAAGCCGAAGTTAGTATTATCGTCATCTGCTGAACTATAGCACAGATTCTTACTAGTGTTATACGCATGTTTTCATATATTCGATGCTGTGTTCATCCTTAATTAAGGGGACGGATTCGAGGTTCCCAGTGAAATGTTTGATGAATATTCTTCGGGAAAACTTCACGAATTTTTAAGAGGTCACAAGAAAACACACCTTGTTTTTGTGCTCGTAACACGTGAAATGTTTACATCCAAGTTGAAAGTAAAAAACAGTCAAATGAACTCATTATCACATTTAATAAGTGATTATTAACTCCATTCGATTTATCGGGATTCAATGAACAAGTTATCAGGATACCCTCAGAAACCAATGAAAAATACACGATAGGATATAATTATGTTATGAGGGAGGAAAAAGTCGTTGCATTCCAACTTAATAGCCCGTACTGAACCAAGTGGCTTCATGCAGCATTTTCCTTCAGTAGCTTGCACAGTTGATATTATATGTTTACTTTAGCAACATTGTTCACTACATAATCACCTACTGTAAAAAGTATTTATAGTTATTCACCTCAGGTTTTTCATTTAACATCAGACATTTTTATCGGGATTTATAAATAATCATGAAGCTTTCTTTAGGTAACAACCGGAATGACAATCCAACTCACTAGTATTAAGATGTTCCCGCAACAAGACCTCAACCATTTTTATAATAAATTAACTGCCAATCACCAAACGAAGGAAATATGCCCGGATTGGGCAAATGTTCCAAAAACTACCGTAAGTCGAAGAAGTTTAACAACAGTCTCTGTAATTTACGCATATTTGTTGGCATAATTGTGTCAAGTTGTTAATTTGATTTCTGTGTCCGCTGTGCAAATAAGTCCACGGTATACATTTTAAGAGAGTTTCGTCAACTTCAGCCTGCCGTAGACAAGTTTGTTCGTCACCGACGTCAATTCGGTTTTTCATGCAAGCTAATGGCGAGTCTAAACAAATGTCACCGTCCGTCAAGTTTTGTCTTTCCACTCCGTTTTAAACTGTACGTTTTAGAGTAATGTAGAAACTTAGACTGAATTAAATATATCCATAGCAATGTCTATGACTAAATATCACCTATGAAACAGATGTGCCTATGACAGAACAGACGGATATAGACAGTCATAAATCAAATATCTAATGAAATAAGCAACCGAAAGTTCATTTGTGCAACCACCGGCATGAAATTCTGTCTGTCTAGTGGTCATACATAACAGAATGTCAGTGCCGAAGGTGGTAACGGAGCAGCAGTGGTGGGGACGTGAAGCGTAACATATCATATTTAGCTACCCAGAGTAGGTCATGTGTGCTGGGTTGTCAAAAACTGAGTTCAAAAATACCGATGTGTAGTACACTGTAAAGCAGCCAGAAGAATCGAAAATATATCCCAAGTTTGAGCTGATGAAATGCCCGACGAATTTCAGCTTTAACTGCAGTATGTTGAAGGGCTTGGAGAGGAATTTGCACACTTGGCAACCCATTTTTGCATAAAATACCATGATCCTAATATGATTTAATTCATATAAAACGGATTTTTTTAATTTCTCTCGGCAAGATCTCACCGACAGTATTGTGTTAGTAAAGGGCAGCGATGCGCATAGCGTAACTGACAAATGAGCCCCACTGCATTGAACGTAACCGTCAAAATAGCTGCCTTAGTTTTATACACAGATAGAAACCGCTCACAATCGATCACGGCTTACTCATTCATGTAGAAATTTCAACCTGCCATTTAAAAAATCTAGACTGACATTTATTTCATGTTACGCTTCATCCGTAATGCGTATTCTACTTCGGTCGGGGCTTGGACTACAGCTCACGTTCTTGTGAAGTTGCAGCGCTACCTTCTCCAACACTGACCACAAGTGAGTTGAGACTGTTTTCAAACTACAGACAAGAGTTAACGCAGAAAAAGAGGTAAGTCTAGTGTTTCTCTCTGAGGAGGACTGAATGAAACGTCTATCTGAATTAAAAGTTGAGGACGCACGTATCCACTGTATACACCGTATGCTGTATACACTGTAACTTTCAAGTAACCGTCTGTTAGAAATTGTGTGGATGAATTAGGTGGTGTTCTCGGAAGTGATTTATCACACGTTTGCTTACGTTGGCGGAGTACATGTTTACTTGGAAAGAGTAAAATAATGTTAAGCACTGGTTACATAAAAGGGAGTGCTTGTGTGTAGCGGTGCAGGTGGACGATGTCAGCTATTTTTCTCCGTCTTCAATCATCAAGCTGGATGCAGTTTCTTAATGTTTGACCATTGTTTTTGTTCATAGACTCCGCGACAACCATACGAGACTTATCACGATTGGAGAAGTCACCGATCCAGAATGTTAACTACAGACATTGCATTCGAGTTTTTTTTGCATCAAATGCAGGAATAGTCTTCTTTTACCCATGCAATAAATATATACAGAGTATCCAGAGGTACTTTCAAACATTAGTCAATTGCGATCATCTAAAAGCAAGCCCCAAATCCACTAGAATAAAATTCAACAGCGGAGGATCAGTTTGCAGCTGTACTTTGCAAAATACCATGATCCTTTTCTGATTAAGCGCAGTCATCGAATTATATTATGGCAGAAAGTTATTTGGCATCCGTAGTTTTCTGCTTCGGTAAAGAAGAAAGTCGCAAAATGGACTGCAACAGATTGTGTGATGTGCTGGAGTAGGACAAGAGATCGTCCTACTTCCAGTCGATTTGATAATCTCAGCACATCTGCTCGGCATTTTCTCACAAGTGAATCAATGCGGATTTAATTCACGTTTGCTGTTAAGAACTTGTCGACTTTTTGTGGCCTTTGAGTTATGAGCGTCATGGTGTTGACATCGAGTATGTATGACTCAGATATTCTCGATCGGGTTTAGAAAAGTAAGTGCGGGTTAACTATTGTAACCGGTGCACTCTGCGTTGACAAAGCGACGTAATTCATATATGAAAAGTATCCATTGAGTTACTGGTGACTTAATTCATCCACACATTTGGTGTGGTCAGAAAAAAACAGTAAAACTGAACCGAAGTAATGACGATAGTTCATAATATATCTGTGAGCTTCTTACGAAAGTTATTTCACACCTTCCGTTCACCAGGTCCCTTTATAATGCTCCTTGGTGCATACCGTCAAACCAACACTCTGCGACCGTTTTTATCCTTGTTTAGCCTCACTAAATGGAAGTAATTCAGATTGGAGATCGAACCAGTAAAATTTTATGCCCTTAGTCAAAGTTTGTATGTGCCGGGTTACCATTTTCATGAGCCTCGATTGTGACGGAAGGAATTTTATGTATTTAAACTACAACTAAACTTTGCATCACTCTTACGAATAGGCACAGTTTAATTGCTTCCTGTTTACTAGAGCCATCATCTCAATATGGCTGCGCTGTAGCATAATAGTCTTCATCCACATCAAAAGACTTGTGTCTATAGCTTTTTGTCGTAAGTCCCTATCCACCAACATCCAGGTTATCGGTATTTTCAGGTCAAGGCAAATCAACTGAAACTTTGTGTAATCCAGAAGTAAATATTTCCGGTGATTTCACACACATTACACAGGTGAATCTGTGTGGACGCACTATAAACAAATGCCCCAGAACCAAAAAAGATCCATCCAAATTTTTCTAGACAAGTAAGATATAATTTACTGTTAGTCACAGACAGTGGGTGACTTTTAAAATTGTTGCGTGAGTTTAACTGTGAAAATAACAACTCCCTTTCATGTTATGATAAGACACGTCCTGAGAAACGATTTAACTGAATTTAGAAACTCTCCCTTACCCTTTTTTCCACAACCTGTGAATCGATGTCCCCGGACACAATAATACATCACTCTCCTTTTTAAGTCGAATAAATTCGTAGTCATTGTATCGACACAACACAGTTCGGAATAGGCTCACACGTAGAACCCTATTTTAAATATACCTAATAAACCCGGGTATTTCGAATCTGGAACAACTTGATGCAGTCCATCTTGATGGTGTCAGCAGTTGACAAGTTTAAACGCCAATTCGATGCAAATGTTTAATAGTCCAAATTTATGCATATCGGAATCATTCCACCGTAATTAAACAACTCCCGAGCTCTCATCCATTGCATGAGAGATACTCGCGTTTGTTTCTTATGAGCTTGATAGTTTGTGGTTTGGTTCATTCTCTGCTATCCAGTTATGTTTTCATCCTACTCTAATATTTCTTTGCCTCATATAAGCTCGCGGTAACCAGTTTTATCTGAATCCTCATTTCATCCTTCTATTTTCTTTCCCGTAGGGCAATGAGAAACAGAGCTTCTATTCCTCTGATTCCTAACTATCTTTCCGATTTGCATACAAGAAATTAAAGGTCAACCACACGAACGCCATTTTTAAGCTGTATGTTGGCCCAAATAGTCTTGTGGTAAAAATGACCGGATATGGACAGCAACACCGTGGTTTTTATTTAACATGACCAGGTATATGCGTTACTAAATGTGACAAAGCAAGTGAGAGTGAATTGTATGTCAAAGAGATGTAAAAGTGCATGATGTTAATACTAAATTACCGGACAGTATGCATAGGTTCGAACATAACAGCGACACAAATTTGCATTCTCTTCAGTGTAAAGGAATTCAGTACCAAACTATGTCCATTGTCCTTCGGATGCTAGCCAGAATGCTGTGAAGGTTTTCGTGCTGCATGCATCAGGGCTAGAGTTTTCGTACTCAAAACCAAAGTCACATGATGAGCATTTAATTGTTTCTTACGACCTACTCTTTATGGACGAACTGAACCGGAATGATAAGTGATGGAAGGTTGTAGTGCCCATACAGACCAACCGAGCGTATGGGGTGGTATTACTAAGCTGAGTGAGCGACATTGTTTGTCCAGACTAAAGACCTGCAAACACAGCGGCTCCATCACATGTCATTTATACTTATTGGACCTTGGTGAATGAAGTCATATACCATGACGATATGTTTTATATGAGTGGGCCGAGCTACCCAACCACACAAGACTACTATTACACACGAGTTGCACATTTGACTATCCACAAAAATAATAAAATCATGCTAGCATTGCTGGTGACGTAACTTGATAAACATGGTCCAAACTTGGACTGTGCTATCTGGGATATCATCAGAACATCCTAATTGTGTTCAAGAGGTCAACATTAAAAGCGAGGTTAGGCGCAACTCATTACCATTCATCTAATTTTACCTTACGCTGAGCATATGTATCTGTCACATACTTCTGGCAGAACAGACTTTTAATCTGTCCAGGATGTTCTCACTTTCGTGTGAACCAAAACAGAGTTGGTAAATATAATCTTCACAGTCCATTTCCCTAGTCTACTGACTGAGATAATTTATACATGACCATATTCACAAATCCCTAGAGTGCATTCTAAGTTTACGGTTGACTCGAAGTCGAGAGAGCAGGAAGAAGCCTTTTAGCTGCCTCGTCCTCTAATGGAACAGCTAAGGTTTGATAGTAGCTTGTGACAGGCCCTACTCCTAACTAGATCCTTCAAGTAAACTCTTCGCGGGTTGCTGACACATTTCTCAGGCACATCCTCCCATGAAAGACAAACTTAAGGTTTGGCTCCGTCAACTGAATTACATAGCACTCTGATTCTCAAGAAAACGTTGGTTAATTTCTTTCTGTATGAATGATGATTTTCAAACACCCAGGGAATCGCAGCAACAGCCGGGATGAAACCCACCTTGCTCCTCGCAAATAAGTTGCTCGCGTCTCGTGCTTAATCGGTGAACAAATGATAACTTATTTTATGTAATCTGAACGTTACTCAAAACAAATCGGTTGATTTACATTTGTATGGATGTTAACCAACCCCTTTGGGGAACAAGCACAGACGTCGAACTTCACTCCTGTTAAACTTCATCGGTAGAGTATTTCGTTGCCACTGCAGAGAGTTGAATTCCGGCTGTCCTCTTACGATACTGTACTCATACATCGCGTACTGTATCAGGCGACCGGATTTTAAACATATCGATCAATGCCAGAAGGTTTTGGTTAGCCTTGTTCACTGGTGTGTGGATATTCGTGTTGGTCTATTGTCTTATAAGGCTTATTTAACCCTGCAATAGTGAAATCAACAAACTATGGTAAGCCATAATTTACATCGAAATTTGTCAAAGAAATGTGCGATGCAGAAGGTTTCCTTTGGTTTTTAATGTGAAAGTCATGTTGGGGTTTTTAATGCCAATCGGTCAAAAACCATACGGTTGCCTGTCTAAACACCTGTGTTAATCAGAATGTGTGAGGGTCATCTGAAAGCTGAATGATTCTTCTAAACCAGGAGAGATATCCATATATCTCGTTATTCTTTTCAAATCGCAATAAAGTAGTAACAGCATTTGTATTCTCCATCCAACCGTTGGTTTTCTATCAGTGAATTTGAAAATAAGACCCGGACACCTACGTCAAAAATATGATCACTTTTTCGATCGTTTAGACCAAAAATTGATTGCCAACTGACCATAGCGTAGTTGTTTTGGCAACAAACATTTGATCCAGAATTTGTGCTGTTAGTTCGAAATGGGGTTGTCCAAATACGATATTGAACTGGGGGTTTCATGTTTCTTTGTTGTCTCATGTCATCGTCTAGTCCAACCGCTCGTTTCAAACAAATGACAAATCCGCGCTTGAAATGTGAATACATCACTCGTCTGTTTTTTTCTCCGAAAAATCACGTCACCTCGGTAAATTATTACAACAGGTGAGCGAGTTACACATGTGTACGTCTATCAGCCTGAATAGCCAGTGTGGACTCTGGACCAAACATAGCTAGTTACTAATGCAAACGTTGGTTTTTGTTCACCACTTTTTCTCACACTACCGAAAACTATACTGAGTTACAAGTGATTTGTGCACTATACAATTCAACGCATGGTTGACATTACTGAGATAAGTTGGAGGTTGACAATTTTTCCTTGTGACCTAGACAGTTGTGAGGGCCTTCTTTAAGACTCCTATACTATGAACATACATTTTAGTTTTCCCATAGCTTTACGTCCGGCAACAGCTAACAGCCGGCACCAAAAGCGCCAAAATCTTGTAGAGTTCCAAAGCATCACGCTCCTCCTTTCCTATGCTTATTCAGACGAATAATACCGACCTGATTCTTCTCGGTCGCTCCGATAAACCTGTGGTACTACCATTACTTAGGTTTGCTTGTTATCGTATGACCATTTGTAATGATTTTGAATTTGAATATCGGAAATTCCAAAAGTTGCACAGTCTGATGGGCTTTCAGAACTGAATCGGTTTTGCAATGACTAAGTGGTATTTGTAAAGTTAACATGTAGTTAATATTCCGGGTGATACCATGATTCAGCCCAGTATAGTGAGGCTAGGTTACTACAAATGTATGATATCGTGACACAACAAAGCTTGTTGTTTCGGACCAACACACCATCTGTCAATGATTGGTATGTATTTTCATCTTGAAAGGTTTCATCATACTGAATAGCAAAGCCTAATTTTGGAAGTTATGGATGTTTAGTAAGCATTCCGTATTTTGAAGTGATAATCATGTATGTAGTGAGTTTAGAGTCAACAAGTTTCTGAGCCATTCTGGATAGTCCAGAGAGTGTTACCCGATTTTCTGGAAAGATGTGTCCGTTTAACTAAAAACACAGGAACAAACTGTTCAACGTAACTTCCGTCCCTAAGTTCCCAGCAATAAGCTAAGGGAAAATACATCAAATTAGAATTTTACACTGAGAATATAAAAGCAGGTTGTCTGTGTATTTGGCACTGAATCTCAAGTGACAAACGTGAACAGACAATTCGCGCAATAAAACTGCAGGGCTAACCCGTCCACTAGAACAACTTCGGGCACAACCCGTAAAAATGGAACAAAAAATAACAAACAGTCAGCAAAATAGTTTTGTTTGAAAAATCAATCATGTACAATCAGTTATGCTCAAAATAAAAATCTATTACTGTCAAGGTTTCCCGCAGCATCAAGGATTCATCGAAGACACTACGTTTGCTTGATTGTTGACAATAAAATTACTCTAGGCGAGGTTGATGTACTATTATGTCACCTATGTGAAGAGGGAGGCATGTTTAATTCACCGCAAAGGTGGCAGAAGCTTTCATATATACGGGAGCATTTTGAGTCATTAAAACGAGTGCAACAAATGTTAGGCAAAATACCTCTCCTGAATGTGTTCTCTAACACATCTACTCTAGCTCTCCACTTGTTCAACTAGCAAGTGACTGAATATTTGATAACGGACGACGCTGGAACTTTGTAGATGTCCAGAATGAGTGAGTTTGAATCCACAGACAAAATGTTTCTAGCTAACCAAGTTTGAATACCGGTAGGTTCTTCTTGTGCTACTTTCATTGCAGGTCGTCAACTTTCAAAATTCCGCATGAGTTGGTGTCAGTAAATTATCTTCCCATCATTATATATGACGATTCAACCACTGGCTGCAGTTTTCGAAGCAACATAGGTACCTCTCATCAATGAAATAATATAGTTTGCAGTTTTAGTTAGCGCAGCGCTGCCATCGAAAAGTAGTTTATCATAGGCTCTCCTTTTTTCAACTTTGGTGACGGATACTGATATTAGTAGGTAGCTGTTTCTAACACAAAACCTGCAGACCGTTTATTATCATCCAACAATGTTGTCAGTATTTGAGGTTTATGTAAATTGTATATCGCTCCGAATAAACTTCAGCTTCCTCATTCTCGCATAGAGCATGACCAGTATTTATCCAAATAAGACAGTGGGCTGAAGCTTCGCTTGTGTTAAAACCCCGAGTATTGTGCATCCTATATAACGATTGTTGCGTAACTAGTACCCCGTAAATCCCCTACTGCTTACTTGTAATCAAAATACCGCAAAATAGGTTCAGTGCATAATGTAAATTTAACTGGTTGAGAGGTTCTAATTTAGGAGCTCGTCCTAATTTACATGACAGTTATTATGTGCTTGTTGATGACGGGCTATCACCAAGACAACTACTCACAACCAAATATAGTTGAGTATTCGCATATAATAATGCAACCAACGGAGCAATGGCCAAAACGATTACCTCAAAAAAGTATGGCAGAATGTCAAATTCCGGTCATAACAAAGATGTTTACTGGCCAAAGGGTCTAACCACAAAAAAATGTTTAAACAAGGTACTTATATTCAAGTGAAACTAGTTGGAAAGCACTGCGACATCGTGCTTGTTGAAGTAAAGCCCAATGTTCAGTTATCAAATGTTCTGTCACTTGGTATTAATTGAATCTTGATAGTTAGAAAAACAAAGAAATACATGCAGTAAGTTTCATTCTTACTCGCGTAAAGTTAGTGAACTGGTAATATTGCTGTGCAACTGTCATCTGTCCACACAAAGTTCTCTTTCATGACCCCTTATTTCTGCGATTGGAAGAGATTTCCGGAAATGGTAAGCACTCAATTTGTTTCAGTTCACAGATTACCTTCACATAACCGTAGGATAGACTACTTCGTTTTGCCTATTTGTTGAATGTCTATGGAAATTACTTAAACGTGGCATTGTATCATATAAAATGTTTCTAAGCTGGCAACGTCGACATTTCTGTGGCACATCATTTTCCAGTCATTGGTGCAAAAAGCAGCAGAGATTAGCCCTTCTAGATAATCTTGAATTTTGTTGGCAAAACGTATACTGAAATTGAACGTTTCAATCTTTAATACTAACAGTCAAACTGTTTAATAGATTCATAGGATCATTATAATCATACTATCAATCGAAAATAATCTCATATACCAAACCCATTGTTTAATATGGTTGGACGTTTATGTATACCGGTTGCACATCTAACGAACATGTGGAATAAATTATTACAGTTATCTGATAATGAGGCTGTATGAATATAAGTATTACTTGAGATCAATTGCATAGAAATTCTGATTTGACGGCATCTAGACTTGTATTCCGCAGCACGATACGAAATATAGACTTTGTTTTAGGTAACATGTACAGTTGAGAGTTTCTCGTCAAAGGTGCAGTTCAATTAATTCTAGTTTCGAAATTAAGCAGTCGTCGTAACTCCGAGCACAGTCATCTACCCTTCCTAAGCGTAATAGAACAGATGTTGATGTTTCACTTAAGCGAGGTGAATTTCCATAAATGAGCCACATGTACATACAGTACGAGACGATGATAATGTAGTGCTGTAGTTTATAGCTGATAACGAAGACCATACTCACCCAACTTCGCTTTGTGAAAGACATAACTTCTCATACACGCGCTGCGGAATCTTCCCCTTTCTTCAAAAACACACTTCCTGAAAACGACGTCATCAATAGATAATCGCCGAAAAAACGGTCAAGTCTTTTGCTACTCGGGTTGTCTTGGGATGTACTCCCACTGCTTCCCTGAACAAGTGACGCTTACCACTGGACGTCATTTTGCGTTCTTTAGGCCAGATATATTCGTGGTAACATTCCAGTAATGACCGATGTGTGTACCACACAAGTGATCTGAGTTGTCAGTGTGTAACATTCTTTGCCCTAACCACTGAGCAATGATTACAATTAGATTGATTCCAGATTAGCAGCCTGTTTGATTGAAAATACAAGAACATACTCTCAGTGTTAGTACACTGAAAGAAACCCTTGTATATTTGAACAACCGGTCATAGTTACAGGAGAATTTCATGCGGATCCTTGGGATCAAACAACCAATTGAAATGTGAAGTAACGTCACACTGTTCTTGTGTCATTCAGAACGATTGCATTAGCTTCTGCCTGATTGTTGCGCAGACAGTGCATATTTCCAACGTGTCTATGCATACTGTGAAAACGTTCCAGAAGCGTACTCATATGCAGGCACTCATTTTGACTTGGTTGCAAGCAGAAAAAACTGAATTATATCGTAACCCAATGCTAACGGATCATTTTTCATTTGATAAACGTTGATGTGGATCTCGCACCCTATAAGGGAAAAAGTCCAAAATATGTCACCCCATCAGACTTCATTGGTGTGAATTAATCCACTCATGTTTACACATGTCTATTGGCGGTTACATCCGATGGAAACTACCCTGACAGCAGATGAAAAGTTAGCGTTTACAAATGAACATTTCGTACAGCTTGTTTAGAATAAGAGACAGTGCTTCTGAATTGACGAGTTTGTGCCGTAGGCCCATGGGATAAAAGTCCTGGCGTGTGTTATCAGTAGCAATACAATTCATCTGATTAGCTCGTATGAAAGATGTCTGTTTATTCTATGATGTACGGTGCATAGGCAGTTGTGTCAGCCGGCACCAACCTCCAGGTCTTCAGAAAACGTGTTAGTCTTTGGTAACATTTAACCAAGAAGCACCCTGAGAGAATCAAACGGAAACTTACAGTCAAACTGTGAATGACTGGGTACGATAACCAGTACAAGATTATCTGTTATGAACAATAAAATATTTCCCTTTACGGGCTTTTCACTGTGATTATGCTGCAAAGTACATAGCGTGATCTCATCTTAAATGACAATCAGTTTTGCACTAAATATGCCGACGTCGGGATGTATAACTTGTTCGTTTGTTCATTAAAACCAACTCAAGCATAGTCGAACGTAAACGATTACCATTGCATTTTTGGAGTTTACCTGAATGTTTGTCTATATAGTTCGATCTGAATTGCCACCGATTTCTATTCTGTTTATTTACAGGCGGTTGTCGGTAGCCTATTTAATGTGGCTTTCGAAAACCAGTCGCTGACTGATACAATTGTATAACACATTTCTGTCATTCATAACACCATTATTCTGATAAGTTCTCGCCAGTGTTTACCGTTACGATCCCCAATATTCGTATGTTGATAATGTTTAGTCAAATTGATGTGGACCTTCTTGGTCAAACGTTCACAGTCTAGATGGTCACGCAAATTGAAATCATTCGGAATTCATCTTCTGGTAAACAAAACGACGAACATATAGTGATGTTACAACCTGCGGTGAAATCGTGTTGTTTTGTTGATTATCGTAGAAATGGATTGTGCGTGAAAATTGGAAACAGCTTTCTGAACAAAGAAACTCACCAAGAAAACTGACGACCTGTTATACTACAATGTTAAAATCTTGTGAATTGAACCATATGCGATTAATGAGGTGCAAAATGTTGTCGCCCTTAGGTTGGCTATCATGAAGTGCACAATATATTAAATTCTTGGAACTGCTGGCGTTAGATCACGTAAAAGTGGTCAATGATTAGTTGAAGGGTCTCATTAGAAAGACAGTAAACTATCTACGACAACTGTACTACTATTGAGCAATAGTACCCGTCATACAGATGAGAATTTCAATGGAGTAAACATCATACTCTAAAGACTTAATGCAAAAGCCAACTTGCAAAATGTGTTGTGCTGGAATTAAACAGACGTTCAAAGTAGGATACGGGAGATATTTTGCGTGGCACATAAAATGTATGAAGTGTTCGTTGCTCGACAGTAAAAAAAAACGAATAAAACACTAAGTATTTCGTCATTGGAACCTATAAAGTATGTGGTTGTTTTCTCAAGTTTGTGATAGCTTGCCACCATGGATCGGATCTTGCAATTCACTGTCGTAAAGTCTGTAAATTTATCATGAAAAGCAAGGTTTATCAAGCCAGCATGCTCGACCCATTTGGTGTTCTAAAAAATAACACTGAAGCAGTTCAAATAACGCTGAATTCGCCCATTCGATAACATTTCATAAACTCGAATTTTCACTGCATCACTCCCTATCGATGCAACAAACAGTTGTTGACCTATTGAATAAACATTAAAATATAATTTCTAATGTTATTTAAAAAATTCCTTTTGCATTTTCGGTCAGCATTTTCCAATATTTATTGTTTTTCGAATTTTCCGAAGTACTCAGTGTGATTCCGTCGGGACTCGGACCAGAGAATAGCATTTCTATTTTTCATCTGCCAAATCGGAAATGATTATTTTAAAATATGTACCTCTTGGATGTGATAACTCGATAACGATCAAATTTAGTTTGGATAATTATGTTAAAGTGTTCTATTTTCATCACACTTCATTCATGGCTTGAAACGGTTGCGTTTTATTTATGGTATCCGAATATTTGTCCAGGACTTGAATACGTGATTCCAGTTTCAGAGAGAATTCTCTTGCAACAATGATAAAATTTGTCCCAGAGTGCTGAATTTTGGCACAACTCATATGATTATGAATTCTGTAAAAGTTTGTGATGTTATCAATTCGTGGTTAAAATTATTCAAAAGAACGGCAAAATAAACGTTGGTTTGTAAGCACCGATGAATAGTAGGGGATTTCAGTTTACACATAAATTGAAAATCATCCACACCTGATCGCAGCTGGCTCACTCCCCTAGAAAGTTGAATCAACCCCTTTCGATAGGAAGTACCAGACTCGAGTTTCGCTACCCTAAAAGCTCCTCAGTAGTGCATATAGTTCCATGGCCGGGGCTAGAGCCCCTGTCACGCTTTCCTGAGGCAACCGTGTTGACCCCCACTCCATTGACCTCACATATGCGAAAGCTCAGCCACATTCGTTTGCCAATAATGCTGTGATTTGCCGGTCGCTTTGAGAGCAGACAGTAACTGTCCTATTAACTCAAATCGATGACCCTTCGATTAAGACTTATTTTCAAGTTGAAATCACAGAACTCACCATCTTGCTGAGTGATATTTTGATTGCTGATGAGTAGTAGGTGAATGTAGCCAATGTGACTGAACGTTCACACACCATGACTCAGTTGTGCTTAATGTGAGTTCAACGCCACAGTGGTCAACACGGTTGCCCCATTAGAGCATGACCAGATTTCTAGTCTTGAACGTAGAAGGGATACGTACCAATGACAGTCTCTGACAGGAGCGAAACTCGAGTCTGGTAATTCTTTTCAAAACGTCTACGGCAACACGACAATCGTTTTTACGGCCAATATTGTTTGCAGTGAGTTCTCATCATCATCGTCATCATCATAACCACCAAGAGCCTGATTAAAAGGCACTATGGCTCGGGCAGCCGCTCGCCTCAACAGTGACGTGGAATATCCTAGAAGAAAACGTTACTAGGAAGGTTGAACATTATTAAAACTACACTGAGGAAGAACTAGAAATGGTATGGATACAGATAGCCATTGACGGTGACACGCCACCATCTCGGATAGCATCTCTAACCAGCGGTTTGATTGATCACGAGGACCCCAACCAGGTAGGCGACACACCCACTTTGCTCAATGGAGCAGTCAAGGTCTTCATATCTCGTGACCACGTTGTTGGTTCTAAGAAATATTAGAGCAACAAGTTCGTCGCATTTTTTGTGTGACATACAGTTAAGATACGTAATTGAATAGCTCGGATCAGTTTTCAAGATTTTAACGCGATTGACTTAATGTTAAATTCAAAAAGAAGTAAAAAACCAACACATCCAAAATATTCCGCAGCACTTCAAAAACAACCCAGATAGTTGAAATCCAATAAATAGCTTTCTTGTTTTACAGTTGGTAGGACCTAGTCAGTTTCACCATGTCAACCGCAATAGTGGTCGTTGGTTAAAATTAACGTGAACAAACAAAGCTGCGGCCGTCATCAAACGACCATACTGGAGAATAACTTCAACCTGACAACCTGGCCTTTTAGACGACTGGATGTAGTAATTTTTGTCTTCATTTTAGCGCGCATTCACCTCGCTTAGTTTATGGTGAACGATATTAACTATCTGACATCGCGTTCTGATCACTGCTAATCAGGTACTCTCAATAAAAATCGCATATGCTCAGAATGCACCAACTACACCCGTGTAAGCCCCAACTTAGTTCAGACCACTTGACTGCCTGGGCTGCAACAACCTCCAATCCTCTACAATAACCGGCCAAACTAGCCTGTCCAGCGTAAGACCGTACTAGTAACTGCCCAAATCGTAAAATGGAAATGTCAGAAGTTTAAGCGTGACCGGCGGCTAAACTTATACAACATATGTACAACGATAAAGTCAATAAAACAAGATTGAACCGTCGAGAAAACGGAACCCCTACCCATAATCCAGAAGTTGGATATTTTTGATAGTGATGGTTCCGTGTAATTTTTGTCATCAAATCTGAGAAAACTTATTTCATTAGTCTGATCCATTTCAGTCAGACTACAAAATAGTTGATAAAACGAACCCAATTATCCGATACTAAACCCTGTCTATAAATAAATGCTTACATACTGACTATAATTTAAACAGGACAGTCAACACAAACTGTGGGAGTAACCCAACTAACATTCCGCGTTTTCTTTGTGTGTTCAGTGGAGTAGTCTAGATGTCAATTTTGTGTCGAGTTCCTTTTATAAAAAATGCACCAAATCATAAAATATTGCAGTTTTTGTCTTCTTTTGAAAAGTTTCGTACAACTTTTTAAATGTCATATAAACTTGAAGCTATTTAATACCATCCACTGTGGTCGCATTAATCTTCTTTGTGAACGGCAATAAGCAACTTGACAAAAAATAAGTGGAAGAGAGGGCAGAATGGGAAAATAGCTTTCTGTTTTTTTCAAATTAACCAAACAACATGATAGGCAGCAAATGACTATTTTACAGATGAGTAGTAGGGGATTTTGATTTTCATATAGATTGAACATCACCCACAATTGATCGCAGCTGTCGCATTCCCATAGACTTTCCAGTCGGCCCCTTTCGAAAAGAAGCACTAGAC